>RJWH01000160.1:12290-72290 GCA_004363575.1 Solenodon paradoxus | reverse complement strand
GCACTATTATAAAATAAAAAAAGACTAGAAGTGAGCTAATGATCAGTAATAAGTATATATTTATGCAGTATAATTATACAACAATATAAATGTTTGCAGCATCAGAAATGCATTCTACATATTTTGTTAAAATGAAATGGACATGCAAGAGTGTACTATGTTTGAATCTATTTATTAAAAAAAATGTCAAAACAGAGAAAATTACTCTACATGATTAGAAATTAGGATACTGATAATTTGGGGGTTGATAATTTTTGACAAGACAATAAGGGTAGTTTCTGTGATTCTGATAAATAATGTGCCATGATTTTAGAAATTCATTGAACTACATGCTCATTTTATGTACTCAAGTAATTATCAATCTAGTACAGCAATAACTTCAGTATTATTTTAGATAAATATTTGTTCAACTGTGAGAACAAACACATTTTTTGAAACTGGGAAGGTAATTTGGGCTTGAAGAATGAGGCAGGCACATCTGGGTGATATGATAATAACTTATTAGGTTAGCTTATAGCTGAAGTCTTGGATTCTGATCTGGTGGACAAGGCTTTTGTGAAAACACAGTCCATATGCTCTCAAAATGTAAGGAGTCTTCTTGTACCCTTTCTGGTAAGTGTTTATCTTATAGTTCAACCAAGTAAGAGATTAATGTAAAAACAGTGATAGCAACATCTTGTAGATATGCCCCAGACAATTTTGTTCTAAAGATGTCTTAGGAGGATAATGGTGAGTGGAACAAAGTTTCCAGGAACTAGTCTGATTAAATGTCTCAAAGAGGGCAATAAGTCAGCATCACAGAGCTAAGATGGTGCTCTCCAAGATGGAACTGTTGTGGTTCATACACTAGTTTACTTTCAAATGAAGATGATGAAAAATTAGTTTCTTGCATGTACTTAACAGTTTAGGGAAGTTCTGGATTATACATAAAACTGGGAAAAAAAGCATACTTAAGGAAAGGTGCAGGCAGGAATGAAGGTGAGTAAGTAGGCAGGCAGAATGAGAGAGGAGGAAGAAACATTTATTTATATAGTTTTTCATCTGTTTTGTTTCACACTGGTCATAGTTCTCCAACCTAGGTCATTGGGATATAGGTGGACTATATCCAGTGGTCTTATTCACTAGGCAATAAGTACATGCCAGGAAGAAAATAAGTCTTAAAAGTTCTCATCACAGGAAGAAAAATAATGTGTAACTGTGTATTGATAGATTTAACTAATGTTTTGTGATAATTATTTTGTAATATATACATGTAATAAATTTATGTTGTCCATGTAGAACTATTACAAATGTACATGTAAATTCAATCGCAATTAACAAAACAAAGCTAGATGGCTCTGATTTTTATAGAACATATTAAAGACTATATACAATTTTCAAGAGGACAAGTAAGAAGTGAATAAAAAGGTATATAAGAAAGAATCTCATGCACTTCATAGGTGTAACCTGTAAAATATCATAAATTAAAAATTGTACATCAAAGTGACAAAAAGAGAGCTAAGTGAAGAATGTCCAAAATCTATACTGAAAAATGCTTTTGAAAAGGAATCAATTGTGTCAAATGAGGTAGATTGGTGAATTAATATGACAGAGTGGAGAAATAAAAAGTGCTGATTTAAAAGAAGGGAATATTCCTTAGAGAAAAATTATTAGGCGTCCTTAGGAAAGGAACCTAATAAACAAAGAAGGATCTGCTATAGCTTACATTCGGAGAGGGCTCATCCATCACAACAGTAATACAGGTAGAAGACATATCTGCTGGAAAGTGAAGAATGGGAGAAATCGTTGCTCTACTAACGATGGCTTATTGTGTCTTATTAAAGGAGGTCTTTACCTAAAAGTGAATGTAAGAAAGTAGGGATATGTGTTTGAGAAATGAGAAGGTATCAGAAGTCTCCTAGGAAAGCGTATGATAAACACAAGGAGTATAATGGAATGACTATAAAACACTAAAAGCCCAGCTTGCTGGATTTCACATATTTAACATCAAACAAACGACATGTAGAAGGGTGTTGTGGTCATCTATATCCTGCATTTGCACAAAAATGGCTAAAACTACTGAAATATTAAATCTTATTTGAAAAAAATTGCTTATTAGTAGTTGTCTTATTATCAACAAAAGGATGAAAACTAAATAGATAGTCAGGAAAAAAATATGAATGAAGGTGGTCTTTGTCTCATGACTATTTTTCCATCTAAGTGTTGCTTTGCCCATGCTACTTTTATAAAGAATAATAATTGAATAATAATAATTGAATAGTCGATTCATACAAATGCAGAAATTTAAAGGGATACTAAAATAAGACCTACTTCTAGTTAAATTTTTCATCTACAGGAGAATATTTCATAGGATATCAATGTTTTCTAATTTCAGGAAATTCAAAGCGTGATGTGTGTTTATGTGCCTGTAAGTTTATTTGTATGTGTTTTCACAACACAAATTTTAATTGTTTGTTTCCTTGACTGTAAAGATATAAGAGTTAATGAGTCTTCATTGTTCACTAATTGTGTACTTAAGAGATAGATGTCTCAGACAGCAATTGTAAATTGCTGCTTTACTTCAATGTTTGGGTATTTCAGTGCAAATAATCACACATACATCTGTTCTCACATAAAGCAAACTGCTTCTGCTATGAAAATAAACAGATGCAGTCAGCATTAAAAATAATCATGGTGAATTTGGTTGATTAAAATTTGGTGGCTTCTGCCTCTGATATAAAATATTGCTAAAAGTTCATATTTTGTATCATATACATATATATTCATAATATAATGAAGAAGATATGTCAAGCCTATATTGAGGCTCAAGCCACTTTCTCCAGAGGGGGATTTTATTTTAAGAAAGAAGCATATAAATAATTTACATAGGCTGATATCAGAGAAATGATATTGTAGGCAAATCCTAATAGCTATTCTTCCACAGAAACATCAGAAAACAAGCATAATCGACAGAACCAACTTTATCGGAACTCTGGAAAGCAGCTAAAATTTCACAGAAGACAAGTAAGCACTGAATCAAAACAATTTACAAATACAAGAAAACTTTGTAAGATTGTTACTTGTCCTTGTCCTGTCTCTTCCTACTTTCAGTAATCTATAGAACATCTAGATTAATATTCAGTTTAAAAAGAGTGGATTTAAACAACACTGCATTCCAATTAGACACAAGAGACATAAACAGAAAATTCCAGCTAACAACAGAAGAATGTATTTTTTATTATAGTGCACAGGATGATGTATTCTCCAGACTAGCTGTTAGGTAACAAAACATGTTAATAAACTAAAAAAAACAAACAAACGTGCAAATTATTTCTTTAGAACACAATAAAATAATCTAAAAATAAATAAGAAACTTGAAAATTTGTAAAGCTGTAAAATTTAATATACTCTATCAACTTTAATCAATATGTCAAAAAAGAAGACACAAGAAGAATTAGAAAATATTCATAGATGAATGAAATAAAAAGACATACTTAAATATATGTGATGTAGTAGAGTGAATGTTCATATGAAAATTAAAGCAATGACCACATACACTTAAATAAAAATCTAAGAACACTCTCAAATCAATAACCCAACTTTAAATCTTAGGAACTAGAAAATATAAACTCAAAACTAACAAAATATAAGAGAACAATAAAGACAGTGCAGAGATAAGAGATTTTAACTAACAACAACCAGAATCAATAAGACAAAAAATTAGCTCTTTGAAAAGATCAGTAAAATTGACTGATCTTTAGTTAAAATACTAATGAAAAGAAAAGATAAATAACTAACATGAGAAATAAAACTGTAGATATTACTACTGACTTTATAGAATAATAAGAAAGGAAAAAATTAAAAACACACAAATAACCAAAGCGAACAAAATAGAAATAGAAATTTGTATACTTATAGCAAGTAAAGAAATTAAATCAGGAAAAAAAATCTCAAAAGGGTATGTCTCAAGAATAAATAGCTTTACTGGTGAATTTTACTAAAAATTTAAAGATCAACAATGCTCAAAATATTTTTTAAAATAGGTAACAGTTTCCTAACTCATTCTAAGATGTCAACATTAGCCTGATACCAAAAATCAGATAAATATTCAGAAGAAAAGATAAATGGTAGAAGCAAAACTCCTCAACAAAGTAATAGCAAAACCAATGCAATTGTATATTAAAAGAAATATATGCTTCAAATAAAATTTATACCAAGTATTATACCACATTTAGTTTAAGGAAAACAATGTGACATGCTCTATTTATCAAAGAAAAATAAATTAAAACATGACCATGTAAATAGATGCAGGAAAATATTGGTCAAAACTCAACATGTTAAAAGCCCAGAAGTAGAAATACAATGAAAACATATCAATCTTGATCAGGTATATTAATGAAAAATCCATGACTGCATCATATTCAATGATAAAAGATTGAATTACTTTTCTCTAATATACAAGAAAAGAATGACTGTTTTTAAAACTGGTAGCACACGCTGGATTGGGAATTCCAACTGTGACAATTAGACATGAAAAATAAATAACAAACATTCAAATTAGAAATGAATCAAAATTGCTTTTATTTAGATGGCATGAAATTGCATATAAAATAATTCACAAAAAACTATTAATGAGAATAAAAATTTAACATATTTCTAAGTACAAAATTAACATGAAAATATAATCAACTGAATTTCTACATACCTGCAATTAAAAATATGAAAATGAAATTAAGAGAAAAATTAAACTTGTAATAATGTATAATAGACTAGAATGAGGAATAAATTTAACCACAGGGATGAAAGTCTTGCTCATTGGAAACTACAAAACATTGTTGAAAGACATTAAAGAATATCCAGATGACCTCCTTTATACATGGGTTGAATGACTAATATTAAGATGTTAGTATTCTCTAAATCAATATATATATTTAATTATATATCAAAATTCCAAGACTTTGAAGAAAATGAAAAAAATTCAAGCCTGAAATTCGTATGGCAATGCGTAAGTCCCAGAGAGCAAAAACAATCTCTAAAAAGAGCAAATTCAGAGAACTCACACTTCACTATTTCAAATTTACTGCCAAGATAAAGCAATCAAAATAGTGTGATGCTAGTATACAGATGGATATCTGCTCAGATTGAATAGAATTTAGAGTTGAAAAGTGACTCATACATCTATGACCAAATGAATTTGAATAAGGATCCCAAGATTATTTGATCAGCAAAAAATATTTTCATTAAAAAGAGTTGTAAGCTTTATACACTATTTTTAAATGATACTATGTAGAAATATCTATTTGAGTATAAAAAGACCATTTTTATACCAATCTATAGTAGACAGGAAATAAAAATTTAATATAGAATGTACATTTATCTCTGATACACTGAGTACAATTGCAAAATGAGTGGAAGAAATGCAGAATTGCATGAAAGGGTTTTCTACCTAGCATGTGACCTTCGACAACTAATTTCTCTCTGTCTCAATTTCATAATCTAGGAAAAATATGGGTGTCTGGATTATCTCTTAATTACTTAAACAGTTGAGTCTAACTGTGGTCTCTGAGTTTATCAAGCATAATCTCGAACAAATGAAAATCACTTATTTTCCTGTTTATGTAGATCTTTTAGAAGTGAATAAATTTGTAAACACACAAGTAAATAGTGTAAATTATTTAGAGCTATAAAAAAACACATACAGATCACTCCCTGAGCAAACTAGCCTAAATTTATTTTGGTTCACAGACTTGGGATGACTACAAAATGACTGAGATAGAAAGGATGTTCAGCTACAAATGAGTTACTAAGTAATACATCGACCTAAATCAGGAAAATCAAAGTAATTCTTCCTTTCCATTCATTATATTTGCATACAGTGCAGTTCATACAATCACACTGTGATACCAGGAATTTAAGAAGTAAATCTCAGTTGAGATTTATAGTACAAATTTATCCCTAATGTAGTACAGACACATACAAGCAGAACTCTTTTTTTTCTGTACTAGTAATTCCTTTCTCATTAAAATCATTTTCTACAAGGGTTTTCCATGAATATTTATTACTTTATTTATTAATTATCACAATCACTTTTACCCTCTATCCTTTTATATAATTTATGTTTGCAAGTGACTCAAATGAAAAATGTTTTCCTTTTTTTTGGTTTTAGACTCTATTTTACATGACTTTTACACGGAATATATTCCTGATATTCTTGACCAGTAATTGCTTCTTGAAACTCTTACACTTTAACTTGATAATACAATTTTATCTTATTTTCTTCCTAATTGTATAGTCTATAATCTCACAGTCTTCTTGACAATTGTTGTTACTCATGTCCTTTTAAATCTGTTATAGTTAAACTAACCCTTAAAAACTGTTTCATTTCTTGCTCTAGATTCCAATCCACTTTCATAGCTTTAAATAAAAATTTTATGAGTGTGTATGTATATATATATATATATATATATGTATGATTATGAAATCTATCTGGAAGACAGACACTGAAAATTTTAAATCTCAAATCTAGAATTTTTGATGATTATCAAAACTATACATATCATTGTAACCTCCACTTAGATGCCAAATAAGCATATTCATTTTTATTTGTCTAAACTTTAATTTTTTGATATCCTACCCATAATTTAATTGTCATACTTTTCATAAATGGAAGACTCAATCCAATTCTAAGACTAAAGAAAACAGCAATTAAACTAGGATAAATATTTTCTTTCCAAGTATCTGTCTTTTTTCTTCTTCTAGTATCCTTTTGCATACCTTATGCTAGTGCATGCATGTCTGTGTGTGTGTGTGTGTGTGTATGTGTGTGTGTGTGTGTATGAGAAAGAATTTGTGTGTGGTATATTTGCATATTTAATTTTTTTTTTTTAATAATGTAAGGAGTTCAGAGGGTTGTTTCCAAATGAGATAGTATAAAAGTCAGGGTTTGAATATCTATCACTATGGGTAGATAAATTATATGTCTTTCTGTATCAATATGAAATATGATTGAGCAGATGGTGCCATTAAAAAATGAGAGCAGGGTGACAGTTATACTATAGGAACAATTCTATCTTATTCTTATTGTCCTAAGACATGCGGTTATTCTGAACTTCTGCTCTAGATTCTACTCAAAAAGGAGTGAAGGAGAACTTGTAAATTAAGTCAAGTGTTAAGGTAAAACAGCTCACTATGATTAACAATTCAGGAAATATGAAACATCACTAAAAAGATGAGGAATGAGAGGAATATGAAAGTGCCTCTTTCCTTATAGCTTTAAAATATGAAAATTCATATTTGTAAAACTAAAGGTGAGGAGAATTTACTTTAACAGAGTATAAGCACACTAACTTTTTGATGTTTTAGCAACTGTTTGCTGAACTTCAGAAGTGAATCATATTGTATTTGATTTTTCCATTTAAAAAAACACAATCAATTATCAATACACTACAGATTGATAATCAATTAAAATCATCAATTCTTTCACTGATGAAGTCATATTGTTGCAAACAGAATTTATTTGCCCCCTTGGTAAGCACTGACCATAAAACACAAATCAAAGTTCCTTTAAACCAAGTTTTATTATACATAGCAAAGGGACAGCAAAATATTCTTTAAAGAACTGCTTGACCAAGAAAGCTAAGCTTGAGGAGAGTTTATTTGGATTCAGTTGAGGAAGTGGGTGGGTATTGGAGAAAATTCCAGGTGTATTACGCAAGAGCCAGCCTTCTTGTGTGGTAATGCTTGCATATTTTCAAAAAAATGACCTTGAGACCAGGTCACCTTTAGGTCAGTCATAGCTATTTTTTTATCTGCTTGTGTCATAGGGTGTGCCAGACTACTTAGCCTATTTAATAATTTTCTTTATTGACTTCTCCTAAGGCATTTATGAATTCTATTGTGTAGAACTACATGAGCCAGGGAATCAGGGGAGACTGGGCTTTAAATGGTCATTCAGCGATGAATGTCTCCAGGGACTCCATCAAATTTTGTGGGTGGCTTCATGGAATGTTTTCCACTATACTTTTAGGCTCTCTTATTGCTGGTCAGTGAATCTAAGACAAGATTTCATTGGGCCCACCCATTCTAGGAACAAAGAAAGTAACACAGCCAGTTGAAAGTCAGGTTCATTGGCAAAGTGACAAGGTGAAAGACTGGAAAGGTGGACAAAGTGAGAATAAACCCAAAGAGCAGGGAGAAGTCCTTTCCCAGAAGAAAAGTGGCAAGGGGAGCTACTAATAGGGAACTTCCTTGGATTCTCCAGCCTGCTGGCCTCCCTGGGGCCTCCCTGTTTCTTCTGCTGATCCTTGTACCCTCTGCTTGATCCCCATCTGACTCATCTCAGTCCCTCTGTGTACTGTTTACTGTTTACCATTTACTAAATATTCTTGTTCCTTCTCAGTGTTTACTGATCTTTTTCCTGATGCCCCTCTTTATTGCTTCCTCTGAGGGTTCCTGTGTCCCTCTGACTGTTCCTTGCCTTTTGTTTCTTCTTCCCCTTGACTGATCCCTGGGCCCTCCAACTGTCCTATGTTCCATTCAACAATTGTCCCCGTAGCTGATATTTAGTTTGTGGCCTCATTCTGACTGTGCCCCGGGCCAGCTGACTGTTCTTAATGAGTCTTGCTTTTAAAAAGTTTAGCAGCAACTTCTCCACCCTTATTCCAGACAATGAATGATCTTGGGTGGGATAAGGTTTTTCACTGGTCCATTAGCAGTTTCTTTTAAATTGCTGAGAAAACCTCAGATTGACGCTATTTCATGATCCACTGTACATGTTCCCTTTCCCCCTGCACCCTGCTCTACTGCAATTCCTATCAACAATATTGATTAGCTTACCTAAATCACTATTCACTTGGTACCAGTAAAAACCCAAGCATTTGTTTTTAACTTTGTTTTGTGTTTATTTGATAGATTTTTTAAATATATTGAGCAGAGATCAAAAACAAAATTTTATTATACAAATATTTGCCTATTTCATAAAATTTTGAATATGAGAAATAAATACTAGAAGTTCAGCTCCAAATCTATTCAATGTACTCTCACCGTAAAAGACTATAAAGGTTTGTATTTTTAAAAATGAAGCAATTTATAGAGTTCCTGTTATTTATAAGACTAGAGCCAACATTTCTTTCTTTATTAGATATCTCATTTATGTTAGTGAAAGCTATGTAATAATTCATATTAAAAAGAAACGTCACTAGTTGGAATTATTGAATAATATAATAATCTTAAATTAATTTTGAACACCTTCCCATAAAATGTATTAATAAGAACAGATGAAAATACATATTCTTAACTATGTAATCTAAGTTCTTTTCCTATCCTGCTAACAAAAATTGAGACAGCCACACATAGAAACCAATAAATAAATGTATGTATTCTTTAACCAAAAGGTGGAAGAAAGCACATATTCTAGAACTTCCCTGCTCCTGGCATATTGGGATTAGGTTAATGCTTTTTAAAAAGGAAGGGGATAGAAGGGTGGTGTTTTGTTTCTGACAACTGTAGAATTCACCAAGAGGGGCAAAATATGCCAGGACTAGGGGATCATGCCTACTTCTAATATTAATTTGATCTTGATAGAGTTCTCATTGAGCAGAGCTGTGGGGATGCAATGTACTTTCTTTTTTACCTTTGTCTCTCTTTGCCTCCATTTTACATCACCAGTTCAAATAGTTCTTCAGTCTTACCTTCTGGAGCCCATCAAATAGTTCTTCAGTCTTACCTTCTGGAGCCCAAACAATCCAGGTGACATTATTTTCTAAGCTATAGTTGTAAATCCCATTGTCCTCTATCACCTGCTAATAATGCATTTAGAGCAATCAGCAGTTTCCTAAAAATAAGCACACCTAGTCATATGTTAGCTATAGTTTAACCATTTTGATGGGTAAGAACCAGATAACAATATAATTCAATTTCAACAAATACTAAGTAAGAGTCTCATATTTAGAAATGAAGCTTCAGTATACATAAAACAATATTTTTATATTAAAATAATTTTCAGAATGTTGAAAAAGACAGGTTAGTAGACAATTTCTGCATAATGTAGTAAATGTAAAGATCAAGATTATTTTTAAGGTTTCACCCAATCTTTGGTCACATAGATAATATAAAAAAAAAAAACATTCTTCACTATTTTTTTTTTCATTCTTCAGATTCATACTTGCCCATAATTAGCTTTCCAAGCAGGAAAATATAGTAAAAGTTTCTTTATGGATTGTCTAAGTAGTGTTAAGACCAATGACTGATATCAAATAGAGCTGATTTATAAAATGAGACAATACTTTTTAAGTAACATACCACAGGGTCACGGGGACAGAGAGTCTGCTTTGCCTGGCATATTTTCATTGTGCATTGCATAGTTAATTATGATTAAAGTAAGATATTACTTTCTTTAGATTTTATTCTGCCATGCTTCTTCTTTTTAGTTTTCACCTTGCAATGCTCCACTTGTGATGGCAACACATTTGCTGAAGAATGGCTTTTGATGTTGCAAATATAAGAGATTAAATTAAAAAGCAGCAGAGTTTAATGATGAACAATATACGCAAAATGGCCTGTTGGCAGGAAAATCAATATGTTAAAAATGTGAAACTTTTGTATAGATTGTTGTCAAAGTCATTTAATAGTTCATTGCTATTTTTTTTTTGAAGCTATTTTCTTGAGGCCAGTAAAGACATAGAATGATACAGTATGAATAATGTGTCAGAATCAGAAATATTTGTCTTCTGTTACTACAGCAATCTTACTGAAATTGACTAAATTCTCTGAACTTTATCTTTCATATGAATAACGTAATTCCTAATTTCTGTACTGTGTCATTGACAGAATTTTTATCAGTAAAATACTTCATTAACGGTGACTATTTTTAACAGGATGTCTTCCTGCCATGGGGTATTAGTAAAATAGAATTGTACTATTTTCTTCACCCACTTTAAGTAAGAGAAAAATGATCAAAGTCATAATCTAAAGACTGTTCTTGTTAGAAAATGATTTTAATGTTATTTCCAATAACTATTTAAAAACATTATGAAACCATTATGGTCAGATATTTTTGAAAAAAGAAATTAAAGTAATAGCATCATCATAGTGTTGCTAAAAAACCATAATCAGTTTTCTGTCCATTTTAAAAATAAACTGAGGTTTAGGGAAAATAAAGCAGAGCATAATCAGTTTTTTTCCTCCTTGAATTCTCATTTCCCTCTAATGATGTTAGATTAAACAAATGTTGAAGTTAAATCTGTAAAGTATGAGTCTTACTTAATCTGTACTATTCAATCAATCAGCTAGTATTTTATTTTTTATTTTGCCTGTGTGTATGTTCTAGTGACTATTGCAAGAAAAAATTTAACAAATGGTTTATTATAAGAAATTGATCATGTGATATAGCCTATTTCACATAATAAAGACAAACATCTTTGTCCCTACATGACAAGCACAGATAGTCCATAGATTAAGTAACATGGCCAATGAGTGTCTCACACAGAACGAAGGATTGTGCTTGAGTTTGAACTCAGTTATTTGACTTTGAGATGTATCCTCTTAATCCATCTCTGCCTCCATCAAGTGAAAATAAAAATATTTTCCCTAAAGAAGTTTACATTCTAGTAGATAAGAAAATTTATATGCAATGAAAAGATAATAACATTGTTATGTGACAAAGGAATGGTTTAGGTACTTGAGTAACTTCAGAGGAAACAAAAACAGAGATTATGTTAAATCTGAAAGATTAGACATAATTTTAAAGATTGAGACTTGAAGAGTGTGCAAGATTTTTATTGGGAAATGATGTAATATGAAAGTGTTCCAAGTGGGAGGGGAAATGGGATTTAGGTTAGTACAGGACATGTTTTGATAGACAGTGACTATAGCAGTTTGAATGTATGAACTAGATAGCTTGAGAAATTAGTTTTTAAAAAGATTGGAAACAAAAGCTATGTCTAATATGTTTCTGTTTTTTATTTTAGGACATTTGGAGATTATTCTTTCAATCTAAAGTTATTGCAAAGACTAAAAGTACACATTTTATTGAAAATCAAATATTTCTAAAAGCAAGTAACACAAATGCAAAACGGCATATGATCATTTAATTTTGGGTGGTTAGGATTTGTTCTTTTCTATAACCACCTCCAAATGCATTGCATCAGAAAGCTAAATATGATTCAATCCAAACCAGACTAGCCATAATACCCATGTTTTAACATAAATAAATGTTTAATATAGTGATTGTTCTAGGGGGCTACAAGAACTAAGAAAACTCAATAAAATGACTTCCCTGGAACTTTTATTAGGAAGCAGAAATTCTCTGTAAATTATGATTACTATTGATCATACAAGAAAAGAGCAATTATAGAAAGTGAAAAAGAGGACAATACAGAGGAAATGGAAGCATAGTCAAGAGATAATAAAGTGAGAAGCAGAGAGAGACACACAGGCATAGAGATAAACATATTTTAGGATGAAAACAATATTTAAAACCAAAATTTCAAAATATTTGCATTATCATTAATTTTCTTATTTCTATCCCTCACTATAGGTTGAGAGTGAATTTCCATCCTTTATACTTTATAGATAGAAAAGTCGTATTTTGTTAAAACATATATAATTTTGCATTTTAGCATTTTAAGATACTTTGAAAGTGGAAAACTGAAGTGAGCAGTTTGGGAATTCTGAAGAAATGAAGAATAGATACCACAGAGTCCTCCACAACTTTACCCA
This sequence comes from Solenodon paradoxus, assembly GCA_004363575.1. Lineage (NCBI taxonomy): Eukaryota > Metazoa > Chordata > Mammalia > Eulipotyphla > Solenodontidae > Solenodon > Solenodon paradoxus. The sequence goes on along the minus strand of RJWH01000160.1, from coordinate 59,594 downwards.
CAATAAAAAGATAAACTAATGTACAATATACTTAGCAGAATACATAACATTATTAAAAAGGAAAAGAAAACACTGTTTTTCAACTATGAAGAAATATGATGTTCTGAAATTATCCTCACATAACAACTAGGTAACTGGAAAAATATGGGAAATAACTATTTTAAGATGAACAATTATCGAAGTTTTCACAGAGCAGAAGTTATTTGGTTTCATTCCATTAAAATATACCAATTTAATTGAATATGCTTGGTCTTCAGTCCATGCCTTAAAACAGATTCCAATTTAGCTCTAGAATGTAGACGTCTCTAGTTTCACCCAAAACAAGCTTAAAAATAAACCTAAAAAGGATTAAACTAACCCAGAAGTAACTTGACTGCCTGCTAAAGCAATCCAACATCCTTTCATTCTTTAGAAATAATAATTAGTAGCAATAATAATAATACAGGATTAAAAACATGCAACATTCTCAATATCAAACATCCAATCCAAAAGTATTAGAATGAAAACAATGAAATATCATTAAAAAAACAAGAAAAAAATTAATCAATATAAAATCACTTAGAAAGCACAAGGATGATAAAATTCCCAGGAAAGAGCATTAACACAATATTATGCAAATGATCTCTGTGTTCAATGATATATAGCAAAAGGAACAGAAAGAGGAAAAGAAACAATGGCATAGAAGTAAAATTTTACAGAAGAAAACATAACGTCAGGCAGGGGAAACACACAGGAAGCGACTACTGGTAGATTAGATTTTGTGGAAGAAAAGAGCTGTGAACTTCAGTGTTGTGTAACCACACAAACTATCTAAATGAAGAACAGAGAAAAACAATGACTGAGGAAAATTAAAAACAAAACAAAGCATAAAGTATCATTGTCCTGGGAGACATTAATAGGTGACTTAACATTTTCCTCTGATGATAATTGAGTGTTTGTGCCATAAATTCATAAACTGAAATCTCAGTCCACAATGTGTTGGTATCTGGAGGCAGAGTGTTTGAAAGGTAATAAGTCATGAAAGTGAGGCTCTCATGATTAAGAAAAATGTATTTTTACAAAAGGGTTGAAGAGACCAGAACTCACTTTTTCTACCATTGAAAGATATAAAAATGAATTGCCTGTAAATTAGAAGTAGACTCCAACAAGATGCTAGAGCTGCGTGAGCTTGATCTTCAGTTTCCCAGCTTCCAGAATTGTTCGCAATTAATATTTATTTTTTAAGTCACCAAGTCTGCCATATTTTTGTTATAGCATAAATTTGAATGTATGTTTATGTATATATATGACACATAATATAGAAACTATTTTAACCCTCAATGAAAGGAAATAGAATTTGTTATAGTCAGTGTTTATTCATAGATGGAAATATCTTTAAATCTATAAAACCCCTGCAATGCCATTGATCACAAAGTCCATTAAAATTTTGAACATTTAAGAGCAGAAAAATAATTATGAGAACTGTGACCACAGAAAGGAATCACCTTAGCAAATGCCAATAATCATAAGTAAATAATAATTTAAATAAACACAGTATTGACATAGAAATGAATCAGTAGAATAAAGAACTCACCTCCAAAAGATTCATAAATCTGTGGGACTAAAGGAGTTTTAGGACCCCTCTCTTGAAAACAAAACAAAGTCATCTTCTACTGTCGATCTGAGTACAATTGAAAAGTATTAAATGGACATAGATGGATGCAAAAATGCCAGTTTAGTTGTTTAAATTATGATTAAAAACCATGCATTACATGGCCATATAGGAGAGCAATATACCTTCTCCCAGAAAATTAAAACAAACCTTACCAGAAATCCTACTTCAATCCCAGAAAATCTTACATGTAATTCCAAACATACAAAAGTAAGAACATTTACAGTATTATGAAATGATAATCTAGACAAACTTTATAGTGGAACCCAAATGTACCATATATACTCTATAAGTTCTAGAACTCCCTTACACTTAGATCAATTTCATGTAATTTTTCACTGACTATGAGCAAAAGGAATTAATAGCCAATCTGTGTCCTCTCTCCCTTTCCAATCATACCACAGTGAATTTGGAAGACATCACTCAAAGAGTGAAAAGCTAAAACATGGAGAAAGGTTCTTAGATCCCTATTTAGAATTTAGGTGAGTCAGAAATAAACCTAGTTAGGAAATTCTATTTCGAGTTTCATACTATTGTAGCTGAATCAAGATAATCTTCACTAAAATGCACATAAATGCCTCCAAAAAGAAAAGATATAAATTACGTATACTATATTCATACAACAAAGATAAAATAAAAAGAACAAATTCTAGATACATGTTTCTATATATTTATATACATATGAATATTAAAGGATTGTATGAGTAAATAAACTATTGATCAAATAAACACATACCATCAATTTTGGTGTTTTGATGTACATATATGTATATACAAATATGCAGGTATATATAAATCAAACTAAATCCTAGTCATTGACTGAGGAAAGTGATATTTCATGGTAATAGTACATCACGATTTTGATTTAATTTGCAATATTTTATTTTATGTAAAAATAACATTTGAAGAAAATACGGAAAATATTGTTAGGAGTAATATAAATTCATTACATAATTTCATTCATATGTGGTATATAAAGAAACTAAACAAGCAAATGAAATAAATCAAAATAAAAAATAGACCTTTAGTCTCTAGGACCAAATTAATAGTTATCAGGAGGGAAGAGGTAGTCTTGTGGAGAAACGGGATGACATACTATATGGTGAAGGATAGAATGAACTCTTGAGGTAAGTTTAATATATTATCGTTAGATTTTAATATACTAGAATGCATATCTTGAATCAATATAATTTTGTGATGAGCTGCTCCAATAAAATTTGAAACAAAGATAATGTGGGGAAATAATATTTTATTGCTAGATTTTATGTACTTTCTGTAGTTTAAATTTTTTTTCTTAAAAATTAGAGAATATACAAAAGAAAAATAAATAGAAAAGTCCAAAAATGAAAGAAAAACATTTAAAGTCTAGTAAAAAGATTTTTTATGTTGACTGATCATATCTTCAATTTACTGACAACTACTATAAGTCATAGAATATCCAAAACTTGGTTCTTATCCTAACCACTCCTGTCTGGTGTGCATGGGGAGTTCATATTAAGTGAAATAAATCCTGAATCAGTGTAATTTTGTCATGAGTTATTTACAGAATGCAATGGAAGAACGGAGAACTGACATTGAATTATGACTGAAGTTGTAGACAAAAAAAGTTTTCCTAATCAAAAGAGACCTTCTGTAATGTGGTTCCTAGTGCAAACTGATTTCAGGATAGAAAGATATTCCAGCTTGAAATTGCATCTTTTTAAAAGCATGATCTATTGGATAAATTATTCAAGGAGTTCTAAGTCTTCCAGCATGAGCAGTGATGAGAATACACATGGGAATAGAAAATTATTGTTCTTATAAGCATCAGGAAGTGCATTGCCTCCATCTTAACCTATTAAACTAGCAAAGTTTAAATATCCACTTAACACTTATCCAACCTCATTGCCGCAATTTATTCTCATGTCGTTATGATCCATTAGATAGTGAATTTTTCTTTTAGGGCACAGACATTATTTTACATCTGCCTACCTCCATGCCTGCACAAGGCGTGGCTCAGTCAACATGCTACATCCATGTTGTCCAAATATCCAACACAGATTTGCTTTTGAAAAAATGTCCTTTTTCAGTAAAACAGTTCATTAAACATAAATGGAAATTATTTTAGTGGTATTTATGCACAAATTATTCAATAATATAATTTCAGTGATGTGTGAAAGTAAAGTGAAAAGGCTAAAAAAAAAAATAAATCTGGCTTTACGTTTGTCTCAGAGCACTTACTCTTTATAAAGTATTGGTTAAGTCAATGAAGTTTGGAATCTCAAATATATGACACTAAAAATTTAGAGTGCAGTCATATCTACTTTTTCATATTAATAATTATATTACATAAAAACCATAAAGAATCTGTAACTGACAATTATCAGAAAATGGAGAAAACTTGCTGCTGAGGCAGTTGAACCACAATTCAGTGTAATTCAGAAATTGAGGTTAAGAAGTGTTATAATGAATTACCAAGCTCCAAAGACATAACGGACACCAATATGCATATATCTAAGTGAAAGAAGCCAATCTGAAATTCAGATTCAAATCTAAATTCACTAAAAGTTATGTGCTAATACATGGCAACCTTCTACCAACTTTTAGTGAAGAATGAGTGATTTTTTTTCAATAAGTATAGAAAAAAAGAAATATAAAATGTGGATATAGAAGTCAGCTAGAAAGTATGTTTGATTACAGTAGAGATTTAATGAAGAAAAGTGTAGAAGATAAAATGAAAAGGATAAATTCAAACTCATGTTTTAGTCTTGTGACCAGGAGAAAATATGTTAATTTTTGATTTTCAGCTTCTTCACAAATAAAGTGAGTTTAACAATGTTGCCTATATCACTTAAGGATTAAATGAGACAGCATATATCACACACCTACTACCTCCGAGACTGCATTGCTAGTAGAACCAATTTACAAATAAGCCTAGAAAAATTGTTACTAGTCTGTTGCTTGGCTTGTCTGTTTTGTGGTTTTATTTATGTATTATTTTTTTGTTTTGTTTTGTTTTAATGCTAATGAATGGCTTTGTTTAAGGTTGTCTTTAATACTGTCTCTTGAGAAAAACCTTTCCTGGAGCATGTCTTTCTACAATTTGATGTTCTAATAAGGTATGTCTGGTTTTGAGAGTTACTGATGCCAAAGGGATAAATGACATCCGGTTTTCTAATGAATTAAACAAGCTCAGCACACTTCCTCTTATTTCTGGTAGTCATGAAGTCAGACTTCTCGGTTACCTTGTTGATTAGACAACAGAAGCTGATGTCTGACTACCAAACTCCACAAACCCTAGGGACAAGAGGAATTGTTTTGTCAACAGAATTGAACTTTTGGCCTTGTTTATTCCCAACAAAGTATTACCTCTCCTGTGGAAGAAACAGTAAAGGCTTATAAGGAAAGTTCAGATTGTTTCTCCAGTATCCAGATAAATTTAAAGCAGATTTTCTAAGAGGGAGCTACCTCAGTTCCTATGGTATTGAATGGAAACAAACAACTTAAAAGGAAGAAAAACAAACGATCAAAATCCTTAGGGTATGTACAATCTACTTGCTTTCTAAAGAGAAAGCTATGGAAAAAAAAGTAGAGAATTAATATTAAAGAAGGTTAACTTATTTCAGGACTATTATATGAGGGAACACTGAAGGTGAATGTCGATTATCAGAAAATAGAAAAAACTTGCTGTTGAGGCAGTTGAATTACAATTCAATATAATTCAGTAATTGAGAAGGTTAAAAGATATTATAATGAGCTACCCATATCCAAAAAACATAATGGAAATCTATGTGCATATACCTCATTGAAAAAGTCAGTCTGAAAGGACAACTTATTGCATGATTTCAGCAATGTGACATTATGGAAAAGATGTAACTATGGAGACAATAGAAACATCAGTGATTCTCAAAAGTTTTGCAGAAGGGAAAAATAAATAGGTTGAGCATAGGATATTTTTAATGTTACTGAAACTATTACATATCATATTGTAGTGATATGAAAATGACATTTATCTGTCCAGATTCATAGAAAGTACAACACAAAAAGTGAACTCTAATGCTTAATTGATAACATAAATATTGTATCATCAGTTATAATAAATATATTACACTAATATAAGATGTTTATAATAGAGGAAAGGGGGAAGAGAGTATATAGCAATGCTGTGCTTTCCACGAAAAAGTATTTTTTTTAAGACGCTAGAGGAGTACATGTCTGAAGATATTATTATGGTGAACATAATTTACAAAATAATCTACAAAAACAGACATTATATTTGAGGAAAAATAACAACAAGGGCAAAAAGACAAACATCAAGGATTTAGAAAGCGTAAAATTCAAAATAAAGCATATATAAGAAAGAAAAAAGCAAACATAAAGCATCTGGACATTGCAACAATCATCAGAACAAGCAGGAGTCAGTGAAAAAGATCAAACAGAAAAAAAAACTACAAAGTCCTTTGACAGGGTCACTTAAACTTGATTTTAAAAAATGGCATTATATGTAATATTTTTTTTTAATTTTCCAGAATTTGACAAAATCTATTCTGATCACTTTTTTCAAGATCTAGAATTGAGTGACTTAGTTACTGATAGTGTTAGTAATTAATATGTTGACAGAAAAATTTTAAGTGATATATGACAAACCTCTGACTTCATTTCTGTCATTTATGGATCAAAAGAGAGAATGGTATTAACATATAAGAGCCATTAAATATAGGGGTGACATATATATCCAATAGCATACTGAAAAATTGATGTGAAATATATAATTCTACTAAATAATATCTACCAGGTATAAAATATAGCCTGCACACCTGATCCAAAATCCATGTTTAAAGCAAAAGCTAAGAGAGATGAACTCCATGGAAACTCTTCTATAAAGTGTATGTACAGTGTGTGTGTGTGTGTGTGTGTGTGTGTGTGTGTGTGTAGTATATAAATATGCCAGAATGAATTTATATTTTTATCCAAAAACTAAAACCAATGTGATTTTTAATTCATATTATAGTGCATATGTCTGAAAACAGACTCTAGGAGAGATATGATCCAGTGAAACTAAAATTTTATAAAATATTTGGGAGTACTAAACAATTTTTCATATAATTTAATTATGTATGTCCACCTATAGCTATTTTGATTTTATTTGATATTAACAAATATATTTCTTAAAAATTAGAGAAAATCATCTCTTGTGTGACCCATGTACCCACACTCCTAAAATTATAAATTTTGTTGTGGTATTGCACATTGAAATAGTTGAGAAAGAATATGTTCAAGAAAAAATAAGCCTGGAAAGTGCTCATAAATGTCTGTGTAAGAAAGGTTAAAAGCATTCGAATTATGTATCCTTGTTGAAAAAGTTTCTGATGAGATAGATTTGTATTCACCTCTGCTATTTCTCATCATATAGGAATACCTAAACATTATGATTCTTAATATATAAACAAAATAAGAAAAAATAATATTATGTTCAACTAAAGTGAGACTATTTCACATTGTTTTTGACGTGTGTTACTTAGTTTATTTGTTTGTTTTCTGTGTCTAAACACCTTGTATGAGTGATATCATATGACGACCATCTTTCTTCTTCTGGCTTATCTTAGTAAGCATCATTCACTCCAGTTTCACCCATGAATGACAGGATTTCTCCTTTTGATGGCTGTCTAGTATTCATATATGTATGTATATATATCACATTTTCTTTATCTACCTATTTATTGATGGGCATTTAGGTAGTTTCCAGCTCTTGACTACTATAAATAATGCTGTGATGAACATCAGAGTGTATATAGCTCTAGGAATAAGTGTTGTTGTGTTTTTAGGGTATATACCCTGTAGAGGAATAACTGGGTCATATGGAATTTATATTCTCACTTCTTTGAGGAATCTCCATATTGCTTTCCAAAATGATTTGTCATCCCACCAATAGTGTATGAGTTCCTTTTGTCTACATCCTCTCCAGTACTTATTTCCTTTCTTTTGGAAGATAGCCATTCTCACAAGAATGAGGAAATACCTCAGCGTTGTTTTGATTTGTATTTTCTTTATGACAAGAGAAGTAGAAAATATTTTCATGTACTTGTAGGTCATTTGTATATTATATTTAGAGAAGTATCTATTAAGATCATCTGTACATGTTTAATTGGATTGCTTCTTTTTTATTGTTAAATTTTAAGGTTTCTTTATATATCTTGCATATTAACCCCTTGTCAGAAGTGTGATGGGCAAATATCTTCTCCCATTCAGTAGGATGTCTTATTGTTTTGATGCAATCCTCTTATGCTATGCAGAAACTTTTTTGTCTGATGTAATCCCATTTGTCTATTTCAGATTTCATTTCCCTAGCTATTGCAATTGAGCTCACAAAGACATCTCTCAGATCAATGTCCAGAAGTGTTTTGCCTATGCTTTCTTCTGTGCATTTTTATGGTTTTTGTTTTTACTTCTAAATCTTTAATCTATTTTGAGCTTACTTTTGCGTGTGGTGTTAGGTAGTGGTCTAGTCTGAATCTTTTGCATATGACTGTCCAATTATCCCAGCATCATTTATTGAAGGGACTATCCTTGACCCATTGCAAGTCTTTGGCTCCTTTGTCAAAAGTTAAATGTCCGTATATGTGTGGGTTATTTCTGAGCTTTCAGTTCTGTCCCATTGATCTGTATTTCTCTTTTTATTGTAGTACCACGATGTTTTGATTATGATTGTTTTGTAGTAGAGTTTGAAGTCAGGGAGCATGACATTTTCATTGTTTTATTTTTGTTTTTTTTCTTAAGGGTTGTTTTGCTATCCTGGTCTCTTGTAGTTCCAGACAAACTTCATGATTTTTGTTTTTTGTTCTGTATTTGTGAAGAATACACAATGAGTCATAAATAATAAAATGAGAATTTCAAATAATTTACCCCCTAACAGCAACAGACACTTCACTTTTTCTCATTGCTAGTCAAGCTATATCAAAGTCCTGTTTTATCCTCCTAGATCAAGTGTACTACAAAGGTCAAATAGCACATATATTTTTTATAATATTGAATAACATATTAGAAATTCATTATTGTTTATAAAACATCATAGGCCCAGGAATGGAAAATATGGGAAACTCTAGACAGTATTAGAAAGCTACATAGGTTGGGGAGTTGGTAGAAAAAGAGGATTAATTATGTGACCAATGAAACCAGTTAAAGATTTTTCAACATTGTGATAAACATTAGGACTTATTAATAAGAAAGAGAAAAGGTTAAAGAAAAAATATTATAAAAGCTATCTCTCCTTTAACAGTTTATCCAAAATTGAGTGTCAGAATTTATTATGGTTCAGTTAAGTCTGAACGTTTAACATGAATTAATATTCTTCAGCTATTCCATTTCATTTAACCTGTGGGGGTTCTTTGCCTTTTAACTTGATTTCTAATGATGCCTTTCATTGGTTCTGGCTTCGACCTAATTTTATCTTATACATCAACCTAGAGGATAATGAAGGGTAACTTTCACAAGGTCACTAACCTTATTAATATCATGAATGTGCCTTATTATCCTAGTATGTTGCTGAACGTAAACAATAGCGAACCAAGGAATTGTATAAGTCACGATATTCCATCAAAATTTCATCATTTTGCTAGTTAATTCTTGGCCCAATGATCTCAAATCCTCATTAAAAATTCTGATGTTCTTTTCAATCACTTGATTCAATAAGATTTCTAGCCATTATCTCTGTTGAAAAGTTACTAGGAGTTTAGCACCTAATAATTTTTAAACCACTGATATGAGATCACACCTCCTCCAAACAAAATAACCTTAGCACCAAAGTGCTTCACTGTTGCAATTGTTTTATTTTATGAATGGAATTCATAGACCAAAGACAATTCTAATGAATATGTGTGTATGAATATTTTAAATGTAACTGAAACTAGAGGGAAATAGAACAAAAGATTAATAATGATCATAATTAGAGAGCTTTAATTAAGCACAATTTCTGTTTTGATAATTTTGTTTTATAAATATTTTGTGAAAGTGCCCATTATTTATATAATAAAAGAAAGTTGCCAACTAAATTTAAACCAATGTATAACTTTCTCTTTACTTCTCCTTCTCATTGTCTTTCTATACAAACATAGGTGTATGTGTATATATGTTTACATAATATAGATGTTTGCTTATATGTATCATATATTAACATATATGATATAAAACATCCAAATTAATAACAGCAATAGCTTTGGATTTATGGCTAATTTTGTCAATTATGCCTAATTTTGCTAAAATGAAAAAAATTTGCTGATATTAATTTAAAAATAACATGTCCAACAAAGACAAAGGAACTGCAATTGTAGAGTAATTTAACAAATGTATATTATTTGTCAAACTTGGCTATTTCTTTAAGGTGACCTCCCCCAAAGAACACACATTCCTATATTTCAGCGAGATTTTGATGCTTCATGAAGTATTGCTGAATACCTTTGAACTAAGCCAAAGGAGTCATCCTTGGCATATTAAGGAGATATGAAAAGTTTTAAAAGCTACATGTACCTATATTTAACAAACCTTAATTTAGTGCCTGCTATGTACTAAAAACTCCATGTGGGTTATAAAATGGGGGAAAATTCCCCTCTCAAGGCTCTGATAGTAAGAAAGCTGGAGAAATCAATAAGACACAGAACCATCAATGAGTTCCTCTATATGCACAAATGGCTATCTTAGGACAGAGGGCAAGACACTGATTTACCAGCATATATATATATATGTATATATATATATGTTGTATATATACACACATATGTACACATACATATATATGCATGTATAAATATACATATATATGTATAATATATATCAAGTACACAAGAGAATTGGGATTGTACTTCCATCAGATAGGATAACTGTTCAAAATGCATAAATGTTGAAAATAATGATGTAGCTAGAATTTTCTCTTTATTAAAAAGTATTCTCTTTAATCTTATATGTAGTGTGTAGTTATATGTTTCTTTATATATCTCTACTGTCTCAGTGTAAGTCTGTCTCTATATGTCTATCTATCTAAATATCTTTCTATCATCTCTATCATCATTATCATCATCACTTGACTATCCTTCTGTTTAATCTCCAGGTGTGAAACAGTTATGTTTCTGTCATGATGAGTGAACATATTTATGTGGATGCCAAAAAAACGAAATATTATATATATATATGTGTATATATATATACATATATATATATATATATATATATAATCTTCTAATTTTCACCAGAGAGCACAGAAGATAGATGTCCAGGAAATTGTGTTAGGGTTTTCAGATTCTCATCCATTCCAGGAAAGGTTAGAAAGTTTTGTAGGTGAAGAAAGGTGTTCTTCAGTAGACTGAGATCTTTCTTTTTCTGACCAAAAGAGCAGGTCAACATATCATCCAGGGCCTCCAAGTGGACAAAATAAAACTGACTTGTTGCATGTCCACTCAGCTAAAGATGAATCAGAAAATCTGACTCAGGGTCTTTCCTTGGGAGTGACCAGGTGGACAAAACCAGACAGCATGATCCCAATGAACATGACGGGTGGTCAGAGGTGGTCTGGTCAGGCTGACAAGCACAGTCAGATAGCTGCAGAGCTTCTGTACTAGCACCACCTCCATTTCATTGTCACAAGTAACTTGCATTAACCAATAATAAGATGAAACTCTTTAGACTCTAACAAGTTTACAAATATTCAGGTCCAAGTATATATGTATATATATATATATAATATTATATATACACACATATATTTATATTATATACATTAATATATAATATAATATTAATAGGAATTGTCTCAACATAATCCCCTTTCTAAGACCCAGATTTTTAACCAAATAAAAAAAGGCACATAAAGGGTTGGACATCCAGAATAATTGATAGACGAATAGAGAGAGGGAAAGAATAGAAATAGTTCAAGTCAATCTTTTCAAAAGTATAAACTATATTTATCATCTATGATAGGGGCCACAGAATTATATTCATGATATTATATCAGATTATAACCCAGTTTTGGTTAAGAAAACAGACAACACTATGCAATGGAGATGATGCATGGTGCGTAGGAATTCTGTGTGAATTCTGACAGTGTTCATCTGAGAATCAATAATTTAGTTCTAGCAATACACAGAACATGTAAAGCACTTATAAAATATCTCATTGTTTTGTTTGTTATAGTTAGCAGACCAAAGTCAGTGTTGTTCTGTAAAGAGAGAAAAAAAACAAAATGTAGCAAAAGACGTTCTTTTACTTCTTAATACTTTAGGTGAGTGTAGCAGTTTTCTTCACACAAATGTGTTCTTTTCTAGTCCAATCAATGCATTTATCCCTCAACCTTTTAGTATTTGGTCAAAATACACAGAAAACAGTGGTGATTGTTATTAAACACAAAAATCAGCAAGTCAAATAATATAAAATTATAGTCTTGCACTATACTCAGCAAATAGAAGTATATTTTTGGAAACTGAAATTTCCAAGTATATTAAATAAAAGAAAATAACAATTTTGTTTCCTTTTGGTTTTTATTTTGATATAATTCTACTAAAATAATGGAGTTTTTTTGTGTTTTATTAACTATTATTTTTAAGAGTCAAAGTAGGATGAAAAGGAGTGTTTTCCAAACATTTTAGTTCTCAAATAAAACTATTGCTAGAGACTTATGAAAATATCTGGAAAGCTATATCGTATTCAAAAAGAATATAAACTTTCAACACATCTATGTGCTATGTTTGCCCAAAACATTTTCGTAAGAACTGTGAGCCTCAAAGTTGCAGCCTTCTCTGAGATAATGTTACCAAGAGAGATAAATGACATCAAATGGGAATAAGTGAGATGCTCTGATTCTGGTCAGAGTCACTTCAATAGTGATTGTTTTAGTTTCTACTGTTCTTGAAACAAATTATTATTAATGTATTGGTCTCATATAACATGTGATTTATTGATGTATACAAGTCTGCCTGTCAGAAATGCAACATCAGTCTTATTAGACTAAAGTGGAAATGTCTGAAGGACAGAACCATGTTTTTTTCCCCCTCAGTACTCTAGGGATGCTCTCTTTCCTCACCTATTCTAGGAACAAGTGGGTGCCTGAATCCCTTGGTTTATCATTCATTTCTCCATCTTCAAAACCAGCAACGACCATTCCAGTGCCTTTTATGATGTGTCAGTCTGACCCTACTTTTGTTCTCACATCTATTCCAGAGCCAGGAAAAGCTTTCCACTTTCAAGGTTTGATGTAATTAGTTTGAATTTACCTAGTTAATGTAGGATAATCTCCTCACCTCAAGGCTCTTAATCTTAATCAGATCTGCTAAACCAGTTTTTGTCATGTAAAATAATGTTGTTAGTAAATTCCTAAAAGTAGGAACTGGACATCTTTGAAGGTCACTATTCTGCCTACTAGAGTGACAGGATCACTACATTCCTCTGTTAACACCATAGTGGTTTTCAAACCTCCACTTATTATTATTACCTATCATGAGCTAAAAGGTCATCTTTTCACCTCATTCAGGTGCATTCAATTATTTAGACTTCAGTAACCAACATGTTCCAAACTTCCAATTATGTGCTCTCATTGCCTTAACATTTATTTATGGATATATTAACTTAATATATATGGCTTCATTTGGATAAGTAGAGTAGAAACCTTTTCTTTCATTTAGTGTTCTACCCTCCAAGGTGAATATAACAACTAGCACAAAGTGAAGCTAAATAAACCTTTATCAGAAAGTGAATGAGTAAATAACCTGATATTTACAGTGCAACAACTATTTTCTAGGACTCCATGCTTGTACACATGAAGGCAGATGTCAGTGAGAGATGGTCAAAAGGAAAAAAGGTATGAGACAGCATGGTCTGTTCTCCTTGCCCAAAATAATTCCATCACTGTGAACCCAAAATGATCACATAAATGCCTTATCATACTTTCAGTAATTGAGGAGGACAAAATTAACTCCTAGAGAGAGGAAGAGGTAAATGCAAAGAAACATCGACTGGAGATGAGGAAATGTAGGATTCTAATTTTAACTTTGCCACTTGCTAGTTCTGCCACCTTACATATGGGTTAAAGTTTAATCCCTCTAGAAAGGACCTGGCAGTCATAGAAGTACAGTTATTTAGGTACTTTCTGGTCTGTATTTCTTTTGGAAGCTGGATTCTGTGACATTGGAAACCGTGATCCCACTCTCTGAACTGCTCTGACTTTGTCTCTTAGCGGAATGCAGAAGTGAAGTCATTCTGCTTGGGGGTCAGAAAGGCATAAATATGCTTGGCAAGACCCAAACCAGAGAGGAACATAGGTAAAGAATATGAGCTCAAGCAGATGATAAAAGACCCCCAAGGGGCATAATCTTTCTCTGGATTCTGTACATAATATATATGCGTACCTGCATCTTGTGGATAATAAAACTTTATTTTGTATGACATCTCTCATACTGCACTCCTAAATATTTAATAGAGTTAAATAATGCAGTTACTAAGGAAAGTAATAGGAGGCAGCAGGGGAAAATTAAAAGGCAGTGACAAACAGTAAGAATTATGTTTGGGCAAGAGTCTAAGAATGATCTCTTCTTTCACTGACTTCCCAGAAAATGGTTCTGAAACCAGGAAAAATCAAAGGTATAAATATTCCATGAATGGGGCCAGTTCAATCTCTAACAGTCCAATACCTTTGAGTGGGATGATTTAGTTCTGTGAACCTCAATTTCCCCATTTGGAAAGTTGGGACAGTGCATCAGGACAGTTGTGAGGATAAGCTTTGCAAAGATATAAAGCAAAACAAGCAAACAAAAATCCCTGCTATGTGTGTAACACTAAACAAATTCTTTCTCTGCTAAAAGGAAATTAGTGGACAAAACAAGATATATACATGAGACATGAAGATACTAGCTTTAGAGATTAGCACGATGTGGATTAAGATCAAGTTACAGGACAGCAAACCAGCAAATCAATTCCAAAGGACTTTAGAGGCTTTTTGTGAAACAAGCAATTGGAAGACAGGCCATCAATGTGTGTGCTCCAGCACACTGGCAGATAAACTGGCCCTCCCAGTAGTCTTTTTTTTTTTTCTACTAAGTCCAGTATAGCACCTTACTACCAGAATAGTGTATCTATTTACTATTGTTATTGATTTTCTCATCATCCTAATAATTCACACCTTCTCAACTCTTATCATGTAGTTTTTAACCAGCTTGCAATTTTCTTATTACCTACTACATCTTTAAGAGAAAAAAAAAAAAGAATCCTTAAATTTGTAGCTCAAAACTTGCCTTTTGCAGGTGTCAGCTCCTCTGGGAAACTTACCTGATCTCATATAAAGACACCATTTGTCTCTAATCATATAATATTTGGTTCTCAAAGTGTGGTATGCCACCCAACTGCATCAGCATTCCATGGGGATTTATTAGGGTATAAATACTTAAGTGCCACCCTCAGACCTAACCAAATAATCGAGTCTTAATCTGGGATAGAACATGAAAGAAACTGCTAAGGCTTATAGTATTTCCCCTGGGACTACTCTTTCCCTTTGAACAACAATTCTAAAACCCTTATGGACTGACGAGCCATTTATTTTTATTTTACTGAAGTAACAGTGTGAAATAACATTATATAGCTTTAAGCTATACATCAATGTACACATCAACATTTATATATACTTCATTGTTCACCACTGACAGCTCAATTATATCCTCTGTCTTATAATTGACACCTTTTACCTGATATGCCCACCCACCCTACTCCTCCCTTGTCATGACTACTGATTTTGTTTTATAGGATAAAAATTATTTTCAGTTGATTTGGCTCATTCATTTGTTTGGTTTCTTTACCACATATTGGTGAAATCATGTGGTCTTTGTCTTTCTCCATCTGACTTATTTCACTAAACATAATTCCCTGAGATCCATCCATGTTGTAGCAAGCGACAGGTTTTCATGGTTGGTTTATTGTTTGAATAGATAGGTAAATAGATATATGAATAGTGTTCCATTGTGTGATATGCATGTGTATCTATCTATCTATCTATCTATATATATATACATATAGTTAGATATCTCCCGCTCTCTCTCTCTCTATATATATGTATATATTCATTCATCTGATGACTGTCATGTGTTGTTTTTGGTTCGTAGCTATTGTAAATAATACTGAAAATCTTATGGGGGTGCATATATCTCTTTTGAGTTTGTATTTTTGTATTTAATCAGTAACTAACCAGAAGTAGGATAAATGGATGAAGTCCAATTTCTGTTTTTAATTATTGGAGAAATCTGTATACTACTTGCATAATGTCTGCACCAACTTACACCCCCATCAGTAGTCTTTAAGGATTCCTTTTTGTCCCTATCCTCAGCAATACATTTTTCCCAGTCTTTTGGACGATAGCCATTCTTACAGGTACGAAGTGTTATCTCATTCTGTTTGATTGCATTTCCCTAACAACAAGATATCATAAACATTTTTTCTTGTGCCTGTTAACAACTGTATGTCTTCTTTGGGCAAGTGTTTGTTCAGGTCTTCTGCCCCTTTTAAAATTGGATTGTTTCACCTTAAAGACATGCTTACAGGACAAATGATCAGGTATCCATAGTTTCTGCCTCAGTGTATCTGAGTTCACACTGGGAAATTTGCATTTTAACAAGCTCCTAGGGGATACTGATTCTTTTGCTCCGGAGGTCACACTTTGCAAACATGACCTTGAGGCTCCTCTTCACATGTTGTATCTTCTAACTCACTCAAGCTTCCGATGGACACTCTGGTCTGGCCCATGACACGATGAAGAATCTTCTCTATGACCCCTTGGCATAACTGAGAATGTACTAGAACATTTTAAAAGGCCAAAGCAAATAAAAGGAAACAGGAGAAGCATATTAGTATTATAATTTGATTTCCTCTTTTTCAGTTTAGTTTCTACGCCACGGCAGTGGGACACTCAACTCTTGGTCTCCTTTATGTAACAAAAAGGCCATACCTTTTTTTTTTTTTTTTTTCTCAGAGTAAAGGTATAGGCAGGAATGAAGATAAGCAGAGGCAGGCAAGCAGGAAAAAAGAGGAGAAATAAGTACTTTATTTAATTTTATTTGGGTATTCATCGTGATTGTTCCACCAGGCCCAAGATATGAAACTTGGGATATTCCTCATATTCCATCAGGGCACACCAAGGTCATATTTTATAAGTTGGAGTCAGATCTAATACCTCTGGGTTTGGACTTCAAGTCCCTGCCATTACTTTTATAGTACTTTATTGTTAATTTGTAAGTGTTTTATATATATTCTTGATAAAGACACTTTTGCATATATGCATGCAAATATTTTTCCACATAAAAATTAATTCATATTTTATAATGTATTTTGATAGCTTTCAATTTGATAAAATTCAATTTAACTTTTTTTTAGTGGTTTAACTGTTTTTGTGACCTGTGCAAGAAATTCCTATCATAAATTTGCAATTATCCTACATCAATATCCTGAAGCTTTATAATTCTGAATTAAATCCATTTAAAAACAATATATGATTTTTCTTGTAATACTTATAAAGAGGTTTTAATTTTTCTTCATTGAACAGCTTCTGGATTTTCTATTACACTGATATACTTACATATCTTTATAAAAATGTCAAACTAATTTATTATAGCTTTACATTAAATCTTGAAATCAAGTAATATAAATCTTCCATCTTAGTTCTTTGTATTTAAGAATATTTACACTAATTGAGATTTTAGTCTTTCAAAATAAATTTTAGAAATTAAAGTACAAGTCTTTGAATTTTTATAGGAACAATTAAATATAAAGATCAATATAGAGAGTTAACATTCCACAAATTTTAATGTTATCCAATCATTGAATATATCTCTTATTTAACTTCTCTCACAGTTTTATATTTGTTTTTGCATTATATATTTTGTTAGATTCATTGCCATGTATTTCATGTTTTCTAATGCTACATATACATATTATTAAACAAAATATAAACACCAGATCATATTCAAATGCAAATTTTTGAGAATTTAAAAGATGGCAGTCATTTAACAACAATCGTACTAAAAATTCAGAGCAGAACTACCAAAAACTTTTGTGTGCTCCTTTATAGTTTTTCATTACTCCAACTCTTATCACCAAATTATCACTGATATAAATTTCATCTATATCAGTCTATGTAAACAGACTGATATAGTTTATAGTCATTTGAATCTGTCTTGCACTCAGAATGATGCATTTGTTTTTGTGTGTATCACTGTTTTGTTCCATTCCATTACTGTGTATTATTTTTCACTTATATTTACAGTTCCTTTTCTTCTAGCTGCCTTAATTTTTTTTCTGTTTCTACTTGGATTTCAGCAATTTGCATATTGATGTTCCTTGTGTTTAACCTGCATGACGTTTGCTAAGAGTCTAAGATCTGTAGATTTATATCTTTCAAGAATTTTGGAAAATTGTAAACTATTATCTGTCAAAGTATATCCTATGAGCAATTTTATTTTTTTCTTATTATTCTGTAGTTCTAACTATACATATATTACACCATTCAAATTTTCCAATTTTATTGAGATATATTTACATACGGCATTGTTTAAGCTTAAAGTACACAGCATAATTATTTGACTTACCTATATCATTAAAGTATTACTAAAATAAGTTTAGTAATATCCAAGTCTTGCATACATATATATACATACATACATACATAATGCACACATATTTATAATCACTTCTTGTGGTGATAACTTCAGATATACTATCTTAACTTTCAATTATTATATAGATGTGCTAACTTTAGTCATATTGTACATTATATTCCTATTACTAATTTATTTTTTAGCTGGAAGTTTGTGTTTGTTTGATCAGTCCCATTCATAGTCACTCTCTCATTCCCATTCATGCACCCCTGATCCTTTACTTTGTATTTTTGTTTGAACTTTTTAATTTTCTCATTTTTGTCATGAATCTTTTCTTTGACTGTGTCCAAACTGTTACACAGTCTATGTAATATGTTTTCGTTCTTTTAAATTTCTATTTAATATATTTATATTACAGCCATGTCATTCAATATTTGCTGACTTTTCCATGGCTTTTGACATTTTTAGAATATATTGAACATTTTCAATACATTGAAGATTTTCTATAGAACCATGGTAGGGATATATCTCTGTGTGTATGTGCATATATATGTATATATATGCCCATGATATGTATCAGTGGAGAGGGGTGGAGAGAGAGAGGAAGAAGGAGAGGAGGAAAGAAAGAAGGAGGAATCTTTCTTAAGAAAGAAAGGATGGAAGGGGGAAAAAAGTATTTATTTATTTAGTTGTTCAGTTTGGTCACTCACCCAAGGTCTTGAACTTGGTGCTACGCTTTGTATGGCTCACACATCAACATCTCTTCTGCCTGAGACATAAGAGAGTGCCTAGTATATATTATTTTTTCAGTAAAGAAGCAACCCATTTCTTAACCATGCTGCTGAAGTAGAAACAAATTTAATCTGATCTTTATTATAACTAGGTCTAGAAATTGTAACAACTTCAATTCGTTGACTTCAAAGATGTTGAAGGTGAGGTCAGGATTCTCTTGACTACAAAGAGAGGTAACTAAAAATTCAGTATTTCTGAAATTATTGTCCATCACAGTGGAATTAAAACTTTTTTATTAATACATTTTTATTGAGGTAAAATTTATTTATAGTACACGTATCAATTTTAGATGTGCAGGGTCTCTCTTTATCAAATACATGATTGTACACCATGCCCACTGCAAAATTTCTAAGGGTCTCCCACCACCGGCTCCCTCACCCTTTGCTCCCAGCCCCCTACCTCCTCCCTTCTGGTAATCTTAAGAACTTCCAACTTCTGAATCATGAGATATCTCTCCCAGTTTTGCAGTTTATGAGTCTGCTTTTGAATCACTTGGCAGTTCTCTTTGTTCTTATATTCTTTCCCCAGGTTTTCGAGCCTTGAATGAACTCTTTCAGCACTGATACTTTGGCCTTGAGATCCCACTGCCCTTTAGAAAAGCCCCAAATTTCATCTGGAAGTTTCTTTCCCTCCACCTCTGCCCCTTTCCCTGTCTTGACTGTTAGAAACCAAGATTTGCAAGGTGATTTTCCTCGGTTCCGTGTTTTTTCTTTCCTTTTTTTCCCCCTCTCTCCTATCTCCTTCTCTTTCATTCCCCTCCCCCCTTCCTTCTTCTCCCAATTCCCCCATTGCCCTTCCCCCTTTCCTTCCTTCCTTCCATCCTGCCTTCTTTCCTTCTTTTTCTTTTTTTCTTAAAAGGAGTAAACTGCATGTCCCATGCTAGTAATCTGTGAATTACAGTATGACAGAGAGGTGGGTGGATAAAGACACGATCAGTGGTTTATAGCACCTCAGAGTCTTAATCTGGTTCACGTGGCTGTCTAAAAACTGCTAGTCTATGGGGATTCCCCTACTGCTACATATTTCTACAAAAAAATAGATCAATAGTAGACTTACTTCTCTGAATAAAGATTTTTTTGTGGACTTTGGTCTTGGAAATTTATTTGTGCCCTTAGTTATATAACAAAATTCTTTAAAAATATTTGTTTTGTAACTTATTTATACATGATTATATATATATATATATATATATATACAGTTTGGTTGGCAAAGTGAAAGGGTAGATTTTTACAACTTTCTAAATACAGAAAGTTTGTGGCACTATCACACTATGCTGAATAATTAGTTTTTCTACAAATAAGTCTCTCCAGTAAACCCTGACATCCATGATCTTGGGAGCTGTGAATATGCGTTTGTACACACTCAATAAATATGAGCAGCAATGCTTTAAGAAGTCAATTAATGCATTATTGACAAAAATCTGAAGGAATATGTAGATGAATCCCACATGTAGATGAATTTCTGCAGAAGTCAAATCCCATTTTTTTAAAGTCTTTGCTCAAAGTCCACTAAGAGTGCTTTAAGAGGTGTATGTCGGCATCATGGTGTGGTAAGCTATGTTTCATATGTTTTTGTCCTTTCTTCAACAACTGAAAATCAGCCTCTCTCCAGGAATAAAAAGTGCTCTTTAAGAGGTGTGGGATCCAGCACCAGAAGCAAAAGTGGTCAAGAGATATCTTATCCAACTTGCATTAGATAATAGACTGATTGACCTTGGTGTGTTTGCAGAACTGACAGGAGCCTGTGAACTGCCTTCAGCCCCATTTCATCACAGCCTGGAAGCACCTGGCAAATGCTGGCATGGACAGATATTCACAGCCTTTGTAGAAATATAGTTTCCAGAGAAATTTCATCACTCTGTTGGAGAAAAATGTATATAAATTTGGATACACTGACATGGGCATGAAGAATTTTGCCACCATCACCCTCACCCCAAGGTGACACAGAGTGGAAATAAAGGAGGCTGGAGATCTCATCAGTGGGAGAAAGGAAGAGTAGCAAGTGATTCTACAGCTTTCCTTAACTGTGGGGAACGCTGCTAAAGACACACATCTCTCTCCCATAACACCTAGAGAATGCAAAAGGATCTCCATGACTGGGGTGGGAAGGAAGAAGGTTAGGAGAGAGGCAGATAGAATATCAGAGGATATTAAATTTCTGTGCTGTCTGATGACTGCATGATGTATTAAAGCAGCGAGTTCACCATGAACTACTGAGAAAAACTTCCCTGAGGATCACCCCAACTGACCCATGGGCACCCCAACAACCAAAATGGCAAAACCATACATACTTTACTTCAGTATATATTCTTGAGTGTGATGATGAAAGTAGCTTCAAGTAAACAGGAGATCTGTGCAGAAAAAAAATATGCTGAGATCTGCAGACAAGGGAGGAGCCACAATCTTGAGCTACAGCATCACCTTCAGGAAAAACAAGACAGAAGTTTTGAGCAACTGGCCTGGTGCATCATGAGCCTGAGAGCAGATGTCCAAGTTTAAGAATTCTGCCAAAAAAGGGAGCAAGAAGTGTGGGGCAAATGCATTCATACAAGGCTAGGGAAAGCCTCAGATTATAAAACAAAAACAATGAAAAAATACATCATTCCTGAGAAAAGTTAGTAAGGATTGCAGGAACTGTTATTAAAATGAAAAAAGAGCATAAACAAACACCAAACACATAAAGAATTATGCCTTTTCCAAGAGATCACAATAATCACTATAACCATACACAATAACGTGAAAATCTCTGATTTACCTGATAAGAAAAAAAAATCTGAACAAACCTATGAGTAAAGAAATTGAATCAGTAATCAAAACCTTCCAAAGAACAGTCATAGACTACATTTTTTTTGCTGTTTAAGTCTACCAAATATTGACAGAAAAAGTAATTCCAATCTATCTCAAACTTTTACAAAAATTAAATGAAAAGGGAACACTTTCAAAATCTTTTTTCTTTTTCTTTTTGAGACCTGCAGCACCCTGATCTCAAAATCAGATAAGCCCAGGTCAAGATAAAAACTGTTATCATTGATGAATATAAATGCAAACATTCTCAACAAAATACTAACAAACTGAATTCAACAGCATATTAAAAGGCCATACACCAGTTATCAAGTGATATGAATGCCTGGGATACAAAGATGAGTCAAAATATACAAAACAATAATATGGCACATCATATCAAAAGAATAAGATAAAAACTTCATGAAAATGTCAATAAGTTTAAAAGGATTGACAAATTACAACATCTTTTTTATGATAAAAACCTCAGATAATTTTGCATACCAAAAACATGCCTCAATATAATAGAGGTCACAAGCCACAAAGTCATAGCTAGCACCAGACTCAATAGTAATCTTACCCTCAATAGATATCTTACCCTCAAGATCAGAGACATAGCAGGAATGTTAACTCTCACCTTCCTTATTCAATATAATACTGGAACTCCTAGGTAGAGCTGTGAGGCAAATAAATAAATAGGATAAAAAATCAGAATAAAAGTAAAATATCTTTATTTACAGATAATTTGATCTTCTATATATAGAGAGAGAAAAAACCCTAAACATTTTATAAAGAAATTGCTGGCAGTGATAAGTGAATAGACTGAAACTACTGAATAACAAAAATAACAACAGTTTCTAACTATTGTGTTCCTATACACTCACTTTTGACTATCTGGAGAAATAAAGAAAACAATTCCATTCACCATAGCATCAAAAAACAATAAAATACTTAGGCATAAATTTATCCAGTGAAATATATATATAATATATAATTATAATATAAAGTTATAAATATAATATTAATAACAGTAAATATATAATAACATATTAAAAATCACAAGACTGTGATGAAATAAATAAATAAATAAAAGCAAATGAAAAGCTATCTTGTGCTCCTGGATTGAAAGAATTAATATTGCTTAAATATTCATATTATATAAAGTCATCTCTAGATTCAACATAATCCCCTTCAAATTCCAAAAACATTTTTTCACAGAAATAGAAAAAAATCGTGACATTTGTATGAAACCCAAAACGATGCTGAAAGCCAAAACAATTCTGAAAAAGAAGATGGAAACCAGTCATCATATACCTCTTTATTGCAAACTGTACTACAAAGCTATAGTAATGAAAATAGCATGGTACTGACATTTAAAAAAAAAAAAAAAGCAACAAAATAGAAAGACGGGAAGTAAACATCTACATATGCAGTCTAATATTCTACTATGCAGCCAAAAATACAAGACAGGAGAATGTGGTCTCTTGACTAACTGATGTTGAGAGATGTGGATAACCACATGCATAAAAATGGAATTGCACCCCTGTCTTACACCATTTGTGCAAAATTAACTAAAGACAAATACAGGATATAAAACTCTAAAATTCATAGAAGAAAAAATAGGGGAGAATTTTTTATACTGAATTTAGCAACAAGCTTTTGGATATGTCATGTATAGAACTACAGAAGCAAAAATCAAGTGAGACTTTATCAAACTGAAAAGCTCTATACAGCAAAAAACACAATAAAATGAAAATCAACTTATGCAATAGGAGAAAATATCTGCAGATCATCTATCTATTATGGGATCAATGCCAAGTGATTCACAGTATATATAGAATGCATATACGTCAATAACAAAAAAGGTAGTTTTATTTACAGAAATGGACACTGGAAGCAAATAGACAATTTTCTCAAGAACACATGTAAATTGAACATGAAGAGGGAAAAAGAATGAAACTATGTTCAACATCAGCTAAATGTCAGAAAAATGCAAATCAAAATCACAGTGTAATAAAGCCTAATACCTGTTAGAATGGCTGTCTTCACCTTACATTTGTTACAGCGCTATCATCATAATGACAAGATATAATAAGGTTTAGCCAGAAGGTAGAGAAAAAGAAACCCTAAAGATATAAAGGGAAATCTTAACACTTGCGACAACGCAGATAGGCCTTGAGGGCATTATGTTAAGTGAAATAAGTCAGAAAGAAAATAGCTGGTTATATAATAGCAATTATGTGTGGAGTCTAAAAATGCTACAGTTGCAGAAATATAGAATAGAAAGGTGTTTGCCAGGGGTAAGGGTGGGGTAATTGGGGAGATGTTGATCGAAGTGTACAAACTTGCAGTTAGAAGATTAGATTGAGGAATAGTGTGTGATTATAGAGAATAATACTTTGTAAGTTGCTAAGAGACAAGAGTTTAAATGTTCTTATACCTTGAAAAAAGAAATGATTATCATTTGAAATCATGAAGGTGTTAACGAATGTTAAGATAGTAATCAAAATGTTAAGGTAGTAATCATACTGAAATATAATATATTATTATACAAATCAATACCAGGTACATCTTAAACTTATATAATGTTAATGTGAATTACATCTCAATAAAGAGTGTGATTTCACATTTCTAATTATCTTGACAATATTCAATGTCACAGAACGTAGAATGTAAAGAGACATGCCTGTCCTGGTTTCATAACTGATATTGAAATCTTCATCTGTATCATTCAAAGTAAGCACAAATTTTAAAAATTATGTAATTCCCAAAAATAGTTGTAATAAACTCTTCCATTCTAATGTCTAATAACTTTTTCTCTAAGAGCTGTCTGTCTGTGTAAGATGATAATGTTTCTCGATCCTTAATGGAGAAGAATTTTAACACTATGTATCTCTCCATTATACATGAAATAGATGTGAGATTTCTAATTCAATTCTTTGAACACAAAAAAAATAAAGAAAATTGAGACCATGTTGATAATTATGCCTCTTTCTGGATCAGAAAAATCACTACACTCTGAAGACTTGAGTTATTCTATTTAGGCACACAAAGAAGAGAATGATACTGGGATGTCTATGCTTTTCATTCTGTAAATTAAAAAAAAAAAATCCAGTGAATCAGACTAAAGACTCTGAATTACTTATCTCTATTCTTGCATGATCTATCTACAATAAACAATGTCTTGAAACGGATATCCAGATCTAGGAAGAACAAGCTTCAAAGCAAACTAATTTTATTTTTATTCTTTCGATTGCCACATGAATCTGAACAAATACCAGAATTACTTTCTCCACTGACAAATGATGTCCAGGTGTGATAACTATAGAATATCCTAGTGAGGAAGTAAATCAAAGATTTTTTTTTTTGAGACACAAATATGCTCAGCTTTAATTCTGATCCTAGTGATAAAAAGCCCTTCTTTTGTGAGAAAACAATACTGATCTCCAGGTGTCAGATTATCCTTAAATCCATTTCCTTATACCACTTCACAGCAAGATTCACCTGCCACCATCAAGTCATATACATTACCTAGACTTCCACCAATTACATCCAATAAGTGACAATGTGAATTTACTGAGGCCAAAATGAGCCAGCTGTCTACCGAACTGGCCTGAGCAAGTCAGACACAGAGCAAGTCCTTTAAGGAGAATTGACTTGCAAGTGAAGCCACTACGTGCAGAAATAAACACACAAGGACCAGAATAAAGCCTCTAAAATGTAAAATGTAAAAAGGATGCTGTATATATTTTTGATAAAATTCAATGTCAGTATGACAAGCCATTTATTATTAGATTTCCCCTTCAGTTTAACATTCAAAAACCCAAAAATTAATTCTGAATACATTTTCACAACTTCCTGGTTGTATCCCAATAGTTCATTTGACCATTCTCACGTTCTGTCCTTCCTAATTTTAATTCATATTTAAAGCTTAAAGTATTAAACTATTCTAAGAAATTCTGCCTCATTACATCATCTGAATCTTCTATATATCACTTCATGATTTTGTTGTTGTTACTCTTATGTCACTAATCATATGATATGGTAATAATTGATTACTTACATTTGAAAAAAATGAAGCATGGACCTTTAACATAGAATCAGAGTTCCTTCTCTCTAGCATTGTTGATTGGGTCTCCCTGAAATTCCCAAATCTGAGCCTCAGCATCTCTATGAAGTCGGTTTTCCTTTATTCAATCAGTACTCTGATCCTCACTGAGCAGCATTTTTCCTAGTTACCCCCAGGCTCAATACATTCAACTCTTAGGAGAAAGAAGAAAATTTTGGAATAAATACATAAGCTAAAATAAAACAAACAAGAATAAAATAATATAAATAAAACATAAAAATAAATATATATAAATATATATTATATATAAAATATAATAAAAATAAAATAAAATAATAAACTCAATAGATCATCTATTTTATCACTTGCCAGAAACCAGATACCAGTTATAAATTATGATTTCATTAACTAAGTAACAAGAAAACACTATTTGGTTAATCCACTGTCACAGTTATGTGCAATGATCTGTCTTTATGGATCATATTTTAAGTTTCTTTTTTAAAGAGTTTTATAGAGTGAATTGCATTTTCTGGAAAGGATTTAAATACACAGACAATGGAAATATATGTAAATTGCCTATAACCTACTCTTATTCTTTATTTTAAAGGAGATACAATTGAACTAGCAAAGACTTGATCTTCTATAGTATATTGCTATATAACATGAATTGCTAAATTCTAAGTTGAAAAGTCAAATTCGCAAAAACATTTTTTCATAAACAATAATTTCAAATTTTAAAATTGCTTTGAAGAAGAAAATAATTCAGCAATCCTGCATGTTTCTCTCCAAGTTTATTGCAAAAATGAAGAAATAATTATATGTCTGCTTCTTTATAAAATCATAAAAGTAGCATATCCTCTTCACTGATTAGAGGAAGACAAACTATTTCAATGAACTGGAGATCAGGCAATTAAATATTGAATACATTAAAACTGTATTTCAAAAGAATCAGAAACTAGTAACTGGTCAACGTTAACAAGTAAGAATTTTTTGGTATCTAAGTAATCCATAGGTTGATCACTTCTGTACCTGGATTTTAGTTAGGTGGATCTTTTCAAACCCCAGATGTGTTGAGGACACTCTTGGTAAAATTTCTACTACTGAATATTTTCTAATCACAAAACTAAATGTTCTTTGCAGTATGTGGTAAAGCATGGATAGAAAATTAAAATAGTTACAGAACAAAACATGAATTTCATCTCATCTTTAGAAACTTGAGTCTGACTTATACCAAAAACTAACATAGGTCACAACACCTCCAAATCATTATTTTCTATTTTTACAAGGTATCCACAAATAGCTGTATTTTATCTTTAAATTTTATTACTTTGGGGTTATTAATGAATTAGTACAGATTGATAAGCAAAGGAAACAAGTATGAAAAAGACAAATATTTAAGATAGAGAATTACTCCCTCCCTTACTAACATCAAAGAAGTCAACGAAAATAATACTTGTTCTGAGGCCTCCTATGTCAAGTATTTCAACAGGGGAGTGCTATGTTTTTAGTTGGTTGGAACTGAAACAAATATATAGAAGGATGGAAATTTTTATATACATTCAATTTAAAAGTAATTACCTCAAGTTGGAATTAAGAAAATCATATGTATGATTATATGTGTAAAGAAAGGAAGCAATTCAAGCAATTGTTCAATATTAAACTTGAATAATTGTTCAATTTTTCTTTTAATATTGAAAATCAATACTGTGAACTATATTTCAGAGTTTTCTTTTTGAAAAAAATTTACATGTTTATTTTCTACTGAGTGAAGATATTTGACTATCAATAAAGTAAATAAAGCACATCTAGTACATTATTTCATATTCTGAGGTTTACCTGTTCTACAAATTTCAGTTCAAATATCTTTTATTATTGACTATTTTCTTGGCATCTACCATTCTCTTAGAAAATGAATTTCTTCCACATTTATACTTCAAAAATATTGACTAGTGATGTTACTGAACCTCTAAGATCTTGAAGCTGTTTATATGTAAACCTCCCTTACCTGTATAACTTTACTGGGATATCAGGTAAAGTCAGTTCACTTCTTCATCCATTGCACTGAGCTGAGGGTCTGTTATTGAACTCACACTAACCAAAAGTTGAAAGAGGGAGGAAATAGAAAGGAACCACTATAAAGAGAAAGGAAGGAAGGGGAGAGGTTTAAGAGAAATAAAAATAAGTGGTGCTGTGCCATATTGTCAGAAAAGACATTTGACTTCTAAATTGATTTTTTTTTTTCATTTTACCTTCTAATGGATATATACTAGGCAAAAAAGATGAAGCACCCTTACAACAGAGAACAAGGAATACTAAAATTATTACAGCTTCTCATGACACTATAAAAACATGACGTATATGACATATATAAACAACTTCTTGAAAATGTATCTTGTAAGCACAACTTTCCTAATGGAATAGTATGCATAGTTAAAAAGCAAATGCCTAAAAAACTTGGTTTTCTCAAAATAATTTCTAAAAGATTTTGTTCACTGTATTTTTATTTAATATTTCATAAACTATGTTGCCCATTTTCCATACTTTGTCTATGATGTTGTTGATGGTCATAAAGCATAAGCACCTTGTTCATTTCACAGCTGATATGTCAGAGGACTGGAATTCCAACCCAAGCCATCTGATTCCTGCCTACAAATTTCTAACCATTAGACTGCATAATAAGCATTCAAAATATTAACTGTTTATTATCACTATTATAAAAAAAGGATATTAAAATGAAAGAGATTGTTTCACCCAAAGTCTCACAGCTAAAATGTGCTGAAACTATCATTAAAATAAAATTTTAATAATTAAATTAAAATTAAAATTTCAGAATCTTTCTGTACTACTATGTGACTTCCAACATGAGGAATATAATACAGTCGAGGGATAGAAATATGATGAGTCAAAATATAATGGCTACATTGTAAACATAAATACTTTGGGGGCCATGAAAGTTTTTGCACAGATAAGCTCTGAAAAAAGAACTTGTATATTAAAATGTAACTATAGGAATTCTGGGGAGAAAGATACCAAGTTAGTCAGACTCAAATCACATATATCAAAGATCTCCTGACAACCTTTTCCCAGCTTTTCAAGGTATTGTCACTGACTTTGTAAATGCAACTGAGCATTTAAAGGCACATTTCATCCAAATTGGAAAAGAAGTAAAACAATCACTGTCTTACCAATAAATAGGTTCTATTTATTTATTAGATCCAATCAATATAATGTCATAAAAGTGATAACTTGTGAAATGGAAAGTTGATTATGATCTCTGCAAACAAAACTATGACATAATACTGAAGAGTTGATAAACCCCTGAGTAAGAAAGTGAATATGTTTCTGGCCTTGCCAACTGCAAGCAAACTGCTTTAGGTAGCATCTATTAATAGAGATGGAGGGAAAAAAGAATTTCAGACCGATAGCTGCATACCATGCGTCAGGGGATATGTTACTTGGCTCAAGACATGAAATCACATCTGTTATACCAGTTTCACTTAGACAAGCATTTGTGTATGTTTCTTTAATTTTATTAAAAAAAAAAAAACATTGCCTCATAATTAAGGTATGCATCATTGGTAATCAACATGTGTCTAGTACATTAAGTTTACCACCAACAGTCCAATTCTATCCTTCACCATATTAACACCTTTTATCCAATTTAGCCATTCTCCTATTCCCTTCTGGTAACTATTAATTTGATCTTATAGACTAAAAGTCTATTCTTGTTTTATTTGGTTCATTTGTTTGACTTCTCTAAATAACAAATATGAGCAAAATCATAAAATGTAGCATTTCTCCTGATTTATTTCACTAAACATGCTTACCTCCAAGTTCATCCACATTGTGACAAATGGCAGAATTTCATCTTTTTAGCAGTTGAGTATCCCATTGTGTCTATATATATGTATGTATGTATGTGTGAATGTACAAATATGTACATATATATATATATATATATATATATATATATACAGATTTTTTATCCACTAATCTGTTGATGGGTACTTACGTTGCTTCCAGCTGTTGACTATTATAAATAATGCTATAATAACATGAGGGTTCATATACCTTTGTAAATTACTGTTTTATGTTTTGGGTATAAATACCCAGAAATGGGATAAATGTATCATCTTTAATTCCCTTCTCAAACTTTTTAGGAATCTCTATACTGCTTTCCATAATGGTTGCACCAATTTACACCCCTGCCCATGATGTATAAGAATTCCTTTTTATCTACCTCCTAAGCGAAACTCGTATCTAGTCCTTTGGATAATCGCCATTCTCATAGATGTGAGGTGAAATCTCATTGTTGTTCTGAATTGTATGTCCCTAAAACAAAGCAATGTGGAGTACCTTTTCATGTGTCTGTTGGACATCTGTATGTCTTCGTTGAAGAAGTGTCTATTCATATCTTCCTATTTTTTAAGTATTAGGTGGCTTTTCTGGTGATGAGTTTTATGACTGCTTTATATTCATATATATATCTTAATTTTGATGAAAGTATCTTTCACTGTGCAGAAGCTTTCAAGTATTTTATAGACCCATTTGTTTATTTTGACTTTAATTTCATTTGATATTTGAGCTGAGTTCACAAAGTCATCTCTTAGGTTAATACCAAGAATAGTATCACCTATATTTTTTCTATATATTTTATGTTTTCAGGTCTAACATATAGGTCTTCATCATTTTTTAAGTTATTTTTGTGTATAGTGTTATATAGTGGTTTATTTTCATTCATTTGCATATGGTTATCCAGTTTTCCCAACACTACATATTTAAGAGACTGTCCTTGTCCATTGTATGTCCTTGGCTTTATTTTTGTAAATGATTCATTAATATATGTGAAAGTTTACTCCTAGGCTCTCAGTTCTGCTCCATTCTTCTGTCTGTATTTGTTTCAATATCATGATTTTTTTATTACTATTGTTTTGTAGATTAGTTTGAAGGTAGAGAGTGTTGCACTTTCATTTTATTCTTTTTCTAAGGATTATTTTTGCTATCCATAGACTTTTTTTAGTTTCAAATAAATGTCATGATTTTATGTTTGATTTATGTGTAAAGTGTCTTTGGTATTTTGATAATAATTGTGTTAAATCTGCATATTTATTTAGCCTGAAATAACCATTTTAACAACATCAATTCTTCCAGTCCATGAGTGTGGAATATCTTTCCATTTCTTTGTATCTTCTTTTTCTTTTAACAATGTCTTGCATCTTTCAAAGTACACATCTTTTACTTCTTTGGTTAGATTTTTCCCAAAGGTGGGTAAAGGAAAGTGCTGCCCTCTCTGCTGTCCTCTGTTCTTTTCTATGCTAACTGATGCAGTGATCAAGGTCCGAAACTCAACTCCTCCTCTTTGGGTTTTACCCAAACCCAGCTTGTGTGATCTCCCCAGGGATTAGGACTATGATGGCTGCCAACAGCCTCAGCTGCTGTAGTTGTGACGATCTTCACTATCAGAGACATAGAGGTGTGCAGTTCCTTAGGGGGTTCTTTTCGATGCACCCCCTTGTACCCTGTGGTGCTGGAGTGTTTCACTGTCATCACAGTGCCCTAAGCATTTGTGTCTTAAGTTTGGTTACCACAAATAAGTTAATTAAATCACTTTGAATCCTCATAAGGGAATAGATTCCTACCAGATTTCAACCTCTTATAAAGTAAATTATATATGCTCATCAATATATCTGCTATAGTGACACTTTATAAATGTGTTACAAGACACATTCATGGATATTGGAAAAGAGTCAATCTGTCTGTTCATCTACACAATGTTTACCATTTTTTCTAATGCAAGTGCTTTGTTCATGGAAACAAAGCAAACACTACAACCTTGCTAATAGTTTTATTAGTGTTGATGAATTTAAACACTGATCTCTTGAAAAAACAAACAACAGCAATCCATCTTTAGGATTTTCCAAAAGTATTTTTATCTACAATTTCTATACAGTCAGAATAATACAATCTGCCTTTTAACAAAATTAATTCTCAATCTCTCTTTTCATATTTTCCTTCAATCAATGATTACTCATCTAATGACAAAGACAATTAAGAGTCAAAAAGGGACATAATTCCTGGAATCTCCAGACCAGTTTACATTTATACAGCAATTCTTATTCTGACATATTAAGAAGTTTTGTAAATACTACAAACTGTTCTCCACTAGTTTTACATTCTTGAAATTCATGGTAGAAATTTGTTGTTTTTAAGCCCATGAAGACTAAATTCACATTTCAGTTCCTATGATTACTGGTTGTATAAACTTAGATAATTTATTTTTTATTGTTTAACTGTCTAAATTGAATACATCAATATGTGAGATATTTGGAATTTTGAATAAGATGACATACATGAAGACCCAAAGGCAATTTTGCATGCTTGCTAAAAACAGATTAGACATATAAAAGACAGATTGGGAAGTGGAATAAAGGTAGCAGGATCCGATGAGACCCTTTACACCTAGATGCAGATACAAAGCCTGTGTTAAAAAGAAAGAAAGAAAATTTGCTCTCTTGGCAAGGAACCCAGGGGAGCAAGACCAGGAGTGATCAAAGGAGCTACTGCAACTACAAAGCAGTACATGCGGGATCCCTGGCCTCTATACTTGAGAGCTGCATTGATGGAATACCACTGCGTCCACCCCAGGGAGTCAATTGAGTTCATAGGGGAGGACTTTGAACTTGCTCCCTGATTGCAATTATCACCAGAGGATATTTTGAAGCCTATGCTTAGTGGAGCACAGGGGACCCTCTTGAGAGATTTCAGGCCAGGTTCTGGAGAACGGTGGGGAGATATCATTCCCTGTTCAGTCTTTAAAGGAACACAGAGGCCAAAAGGCGATCTTGCTCCCAGGTCTGGCAGCAGGAGAGAGCAAAAACAAAACCAGTCACACAAAAGAGCTACAGTAACAGCACAGGTGTGTAAGACAACCTACCCGTGAGGCCCCTGCTCCCTGTGCTGGAGAGCTGTAGGGACTGCAGACCTCAGATGGTCTGCTTGTAATCTCAGTCCTTGGATTGGAGAGCTTTCTTTCAATGGCACGTTAAGAGAGGCATTGCCCTTCATCTCCACAGAAGCCAGTGGACAGCACTGGAACAGCATTTTTAGCCTACCCAAAGTGAGGCTGGCGGGAAAAACCAGTGGGAGCAACTAAAAGAAAAATGAAATAAAGTGCTTCATCCCCCTCTTTCTTCCTGCTTGCCTGCCTACTACTGGCTTCACTCCTGACTCCACCTTTCCTTCATAAATAAATAAAAAAATAATAAATAAATAAGGAAATAAAGGATTGAGTAGTAAGAATCCACAACTGCAGCACAGTTCCAGACAGGTAGTCAAATGAATGGTCTTTGAGCCAAAGATTCCTGCTTGGTGGGGTGGTCAGTTTTGTGTCTCCTCCTGAAGGGTCTGATTTAGTAACCGCACCCTACTCAATCCCTGATTATGAGCGGCCTGTGGAGTGAGCTGACTTCAAACAAACAGTGGTAGATCTTAGAGGCAACCAGTGACTCTTTATCAGCTAAGTGTTTTGCCCACAACAGGAAATACAAGCAGCTCATTTTCAGAACCATCACACACTCTAAATATGAGCTCATAATTTATAACAAATGCTTATTTCTAGAACTTTCCACATTTTAGAAAGTTCTCTCTCTTCTCCCGCTGTTTCCCCTTCTCTTACTTTTGAACAGTGTCTCTTTCCCTTCCTCCTCTTCCTCTCTATTTGACTTCATTCTTCATTTTTGTGATTATTTCTAGTTTCCAGTTTTATGTTCTCTAGAGAGAACACTTTTTCTGAAATCTATTTTGAAATTAGGTTAGTATTGCTTATATATTTAGTAAAAAGTCCCCAAATTTGTTCTCTTTCACACACACACACACACACACACACACACACACTCTCTCTCTCTCTCTCTCCCTTTCTCTCCCTCTCGTTGACCACCTATTTAACCTATTTAACTCTGCCAGTGTATGATGCCCTCCTCTCCACTAATGGACCTACTATAACTGGGTATATGAGATGGGAATTCTTCATAACTTCCTATATCACAAAGCTACTGAGCATCCAAATAAAAATTCCTTCTTTAATAAGAAAGAAATATGGAAGTTTCATCCTGTTATAACCCATTAGATGGATCTTGATCATTCTCACAGTCATTTTAGATGTCTGATAGTGTTATTAATTTATCCAACAACTTACCACTTTCATTTAAATGGTTTCTAAATTTAAATTCATGTTTGTTTGTTTGTTTTTTATCTTTTCAAGGCCCTATTACGTCATGCTATCTTCTCATGTAACTGACAACCAATACTGAGTTTTCCGGCTAGCATAGAGTCAATATTTTCTTCTGGAGATAACATTTGTTTATGTTTTCTTTGTTGCCAGTTTTTTTTTGTTTTTTGGTTATTTTTCTCATCTCCAGGATGCCACAGCTTCTGATAAGAAATATCCTCTTTTCTCATCTCCCACCTTAGACACATTATTCCTATCACTCAAGGCAACGCTGAATGAACATTTGGAAAGGGTCTTGGAAACTCTTTGTGGTGACATCAATAAGATATCCATAAGATATAACAGAAAGGTTGCACAGGACAGCAGTGGAAAATAGTACTAATTTTCTTGAGTTGGGTCATAAGTTAAATATTGACTCTGATACTAGTTTGATACGGAAACTCAGGGGAAGTCTTAAAGTATTTGAAACACTTTTGGGCAGAGTGGTGAAATAGAAGTCTTAACTTGGATTTGTTCCGAATGAAAAAATATCGGAAATTATAAACACACACACACACACAAACACATACACTCACACATACATACATACACGCAAGATAGTGTAATCAGTTAATAAAAAAATTTACCACGTTACTATTAATATAAAATATTAATGAATGATCAGAACATAGTCGTTTAACAAATTGTAACTAATATTAATAGCAAATCCTCAATACCTGCTTTGAATGTATGAGAATGCATCGATGATTCACAATAATGATTTGTTTACTCAATAATCTCTCTGTCTTTATACACCACTATATTCTTTCTGTGTTGAAATAGCTGTGATTTTAAATAGCTTCCTAGAAACTGAATATATTAGAAAAAAGCAAGTTTTTATATTACGGACTGTAGAAAAGTCTAGATTGTATAGGGCATGTAAATTGTGTACCAAATTATTATAATATGGTTAGAGATAAATTAAGATAAAATATATTGAAGATAAAAGAAAATCATTAAAGCATCACAATACAGTAATTATTCTTGACAAATATGTATGAGATCAAAGCTACTGAATTCACACTAAAACGGATGGTCAAAGAAAACTTCATGAAGCTATATATAGTGCATTAGAGATTTAACTTACTGGTGTGCCCTGGTGGAGTAGCAGTTAGAACAATTGCCTCCAAAGGAACACGGCCTGCATACCCCTGGGTTCAAGTCCTGCGTCTGACAGGGGAAGCAATTTGTGTGTGAGAACAACTGAAAATAAACAAATAAATGAAATTCTGCTTTGTCTTCTTTCTAGCACCCTACAAGTCTGCTTGCCTTCATTCTTGCTGTAACTTTCCTTAAAAAAAAGTTAACTTGTTACTTTTTGGAGAGTTGAACCTTAAAATAGTCATTATAAAATATAAAATTATATGTTTTCAATTAAATTACCAGCAAAATGATATTCAAAACATATTATTTCCTAATTATTCGACTTTATCCAACATTTTCTATATTTTTAGGTTGTTTACCTGCATTTTTTCCGGATGAGAAGTATGCTCTCTAATGTTATGCTATTTCACATCTCTTTCCAACTCCACGTTCAATCACAACCCAGGTGAGTGCATTTAAAGTGCAGAAATTCACAAATGCTCTGCATCAGATCTTTATTCATTGTTTCGTTGATTGCCTAATCTTAAATTTATGGTGAAAGTGTTAATAATGGGAAATTGCTTAGATTCTTCTGTCTAGCGTAAAGCCAAAAGTAGTTTCAGTTTGGCAAGTAATACATGGTTTGAAGAGAAGTGTGTAACAATAGAACATATATCATATCCAATGACAATTTTATTGAGAATAAAGTTAGATTGGGATGCAACTTCATTTGTCAAATCATAGTTTAACTGTAGCCATAATTTGTTTGCACATATAGGAATTCAGCAAAAATCAATGAAAACATTAGTGAAAATCAATAGACAACATGGAATTACACATAAAGAATATTGTATGGTTTATTATTATTTTAAAACTTTTATTTTAATACATAGCATCTTTATCAGTAAAGCAGATAGATTTATGAATACACATATTTTTCCTGTTGTTGATTCTGTATCAGCACAGCATTAATAAGAGATCAAACAAAAAAGAGTATACAGCAAAATTGACTTTTATTTCTTTCATTTCACTCCTTTAGTGTGAATTCTTTTTATCTCACCTAATTTATTGCAAAGTATCTTAAATGATCATCTCGATTTTATAGCATAAAGTAATAATAAAAAATATGAATAACTTAGTGCCCAGTGCTCCCAACTTTTAATGTATTTTTATACTATCAAATAAATATTCCATATTGTATGCTACTGTCAAAAATAAATTGTAGGATACGTCCTGGTGGCCTACTGGTCTACTTCACATGGAAGCAGTCCCACAAACATCCCAAGGTCCTGGGTTCAAGATTTCGGGCCGGAGGGTGATGGACAACCAATGTGAACAATTAAATGAAAGTAAAGTGATTTTTCCTCCACTCTCTTCCTGCCTGCCTGCCTGCTCACCTTTATACCTGGCTCCTGAAACTTTCCTTTAAAAAAAATATATATACATATGTATATATATAGTAAATCAGATGTGTGGATCATTTTCAAGCTTTTGATCTTATTTTGTTCATCTGTTTATCTTTTCTTGTGCCAGTATCACACTGTTTTATTGCTATGGCTTTATAATAATTGCCTATACATGATGAGGAAGACTTTTCATGCTGTTTTTTTAATGAGTGAATTGGTTAATCATGACCGTCTACATTCCATATTAATTTTAGAGTAAGTTTCCTAAATCGATTATTTTGTTCACTGGAATAAATCTATGTGCACATTCAGGAAGTGACCTTTTTTAGTGAGATATCATCCAATCTAATTGCCATTGTCCATTTATTTATATGTTCCTCACTTTCTCCTAATACGTTTTGAAATTTTTTTTCCTGTGGTGATCTTGCATACTTTCATCATGTTTATTTTTTCAGTATTTGACTTTCATATGCCACTGTAATGGTATCAATATTTGAATTGTGTTTGTTGCTGGGATATATACTTTGTGCTTGGAGATCTTAATAATTCACTTTCTGATTCTAGTTTGCATTTTCTCTATGCATAATCTATGTACACAGTCTAGTTACCTGCAAATAAAGGAAACTTTTATTAATGAAATTCCTGATTTTATAACTCCCACCCCCCTTTTTTTTTTTTACTTATTTGATATATAGAACCAAACATTGGAGTGGGAACTGAGACTGTTAGCTATTTCTACTTCTTCAGGAAATTTTAAACATATCACCATTTAAAATAGCAAGGCTATAATTTTGGGAAAAACATCTTTATCAGACTGAGTGGATTTCCTTCTATTTCTAGTTTATTTCAAATTTTGTCATGAAATTTTTTAAAATTTATCAAAACTCTTTCTGTAGCTATTAGACTAGTTTTGCTTTTTCTGTATTCTCCTTTAATGATATGAATTGCCTTTAAATTTTCAATGAAATTTTTTTTATTATTTATCCTTACTAAGACATGACATACTATCCTTTCAAATGTCACTGTGGTTTACTTGCTAATATTTTGTTTAAGAACTTTGTATTTGTGTCCATAAAACAAATTGTTCCTTTTTTGTTGTTGCTTATTATCAGATTGCCTTTCATACAATATTTTCAGATTAGGGTACTGGAGTTAGTCTCATAAAAAGATTTAGAAAATATTTCTCATTGCATTTACTGAAAGGTTTGGTTGAGTACTGCTATTTTTAAATACTTGGAAGCTTATTTGGTAGTTATCTGAACCTCTGTGTGTATGCACATTCATATTAATGTTTTGAGGCATACTTCTTAAAAACAGTTAGCCTATAAACTGGTCTTTTGCTTTCTCATTCCCCAGCACAAAGTATTGAAACCATGGCTAATTTAATAGGTTATGTATTTGCAGCCTTAGCCACAAAGGAAGGCTTATATAGAATTTTCATCTATTAAATGCTTAAAAATTATTTTAATTTTCTTTTAGTATATTAATTTTTATGAGTTAAGTTAAATATTGTGAACTTTGATCAAAACATCTTTTGCTATGTATTTTTTATCTGTAGGATCTCTAGCAATATGCTTTATGCATTCTATTATTGATGATTTGTGTTTCAAATTTTTCTTTTCAGTATTCATCAACTTTTAAAATACGTTGCCCAGAACAAACTTTAGTTTTTCTACTTTAAGTCTACTTTCTATTTCATTGATTTCTGAACTTTGTAAAGCATTTGTATTTCCTGTTTTGGTTCTCTTTTTGCCCATTAGGACATAAGGCTAAGTCATAGATATTCACCTTTGGGGAACCTAGTATATGTATTTAAGACTGTAAATCTACTTTTAAAAATTACTTTAGATTTACCTTGAACACCTTAAAATATAATAACCTAATTATACTTGGTAGTTGTCTATCTCGTTTAATTTTGCATTACAAGCAATGTTCTTATAGATATATTTTAACATCTTATAATTTCACATGAGTTAATTTAGTATATATGTATGCAAAGGTAATTTCATTCAGTGTACTACTTCAAACTTAGCTAGTGATATTTTTCTCAAAATATCTTTTGCCACTTAAGAAAAAATGTATTAGAAAGCTTAGTGCTTCAACTCCTAAAAGTCGTTATTTTATCAGAATATATATTCTATTTTATTTATATATGACTATTTATAGCATAAATAATAGCACCTAACTGTGCTTTTAATTTATTCTATCTGATTACTTGTGTGAAACTTCCCCTTTGTTTTTTTGTTGTTTTTGCAAGTCATGTCTCACTTGGATTGTTTATTTTTTCAAATAATTCTAGAAACCCTTTAGTTATATTTGGCAATAATATATCTTGAGAATCTATAATTATTCATGGAAACTATCCTTTCCAAACTTCATTTTCTCCAATTGTACTCTAACACGTTGCATAAATTATTTACTTCAGTCAAGTTACTAAGGACATAGTGATGCATGTAGATATATTGTTTAAAAAATTTCTTTCATGCAAGTCAAAAACATTTTCTGAAATATTTTATTTCTGAAATTAAAATTTTACTTTAGACATTTATATTTAAACTCACCTAAAGTAATTTTGTCTGGTACCATGCAGGAATCTGAGATTGTTTTCAAATTCATAATAATATAAAAAAAATTAATGGAATAATGCGTCCTGCATTTTCATATGTTCCAGATATCAAGTTTCTACTCACATATTTCTGTTCTGTTAATGTATTGAATTCTACTTTTGGTAACAGTGCTAAGTTAATCTATTATTTTGATATTATGTTTTTCTTATTTGAAATTATATTGCTAATAGTGGTTTTCCATATCTCTTCTCTATGCATGCTAAAGCAAACTAGTCAATTTTCATAAAGATTTTAGGAAATTCATTAAAATTACTTCCAATAGATATGCTAATTTTGGATAATTAACTTTTTTTGTAAAATGAAATTTTTGTAATCATGAATATGGTCTACTAATAACAGATTATCTTGAATATTTTTAGTAATATTTTATGATAGTAATTACTTTTTGTGTGTGTATTCTAAAATTTATTAATCAGCACTATTCATTATTCCTTCAAAGGTGGTATCTATTCAAAACTATTTTTCTGCTCCATCCTAATTTTAATAGGTATTATTTTTCCAGGTTCATCTATCCCCAGTAAAACTGGATGTTTTTCACATTTCAAATGAAGCCATCATACCAATAAAAATAATGAGAATTTTTACTTCTTTTTACGTAAAACTATTTTAAATGATCAATTGTTTATCCCTCTCAATAGATGCAAAAATTGATACATTAATTCCCATTAATTATAGAATTCTCAACCAGGAGTAGAAGTAACTTTTTTGACTTAAAACAGCATATCTTCAAAAAATCAAGAGTAGGAAAGTAACTGCTGATACGACAACACTGAGGATCCAAAGCCACACACTCAACAAAACTAATGAAGATAGCATTTTTAAGACTCCAAAAGCTCAGAAATGTATTCTAAGAGGATTATTAAAAAATTCACTAAGAAAAGAGAGAGCTAGAACATTTTAACCAGTACTGAATATTTTCCTCTCTTATACCCCTCAACTGAGAAAGTTAGGAAGTCCATTCCAGATTGTTAAATCTGAGAGCAGCTGACTCTACAACTCAGTCACAGCTGAAAGATGTCATTCCCAGGAGGAGCATTATTTCAGCATTTCAAATGCTACCCTAAGCTACCTTTTACTGAGGCAAAAATCTGGGCACAAAGAGTAGGGTTTGCTTCTTCCCTTAAAGTTCTCCCTGTGGACAAATTCTGTGTGTGAAAATAGAACACCAGAACCCCAATCACTCTTGCCTACCTTGGTAGAGAGTGGCTCAATGGCAGGAAATCAGGCTGCTTTCTTCACTGAGCACTTAGCTCCTAAAGCATAATGGTAGCTCAGAAAAAAGCAGGCCATTGTCCCCACCCCAGTGCCAAATCCTTGGTCTGAAATTGTCCGTGGTCAAAAACAGACTACAAAACAGATATTTCTTAATTCACTAAAAAATAATATGACCTGATAAATGAAATCAGCATGGATTAAAGACAATAAAAATACAAGTAATCCAATCAAAAATGGGTCGATGACCTTAATAGACAGTTATTCAAGGAAGACATACAAATGGCCAATAGTATCATGAAAAGATGTTCTACTTCTCTTGTCATCAGGGAAGTGCAAAGCAAAACAATAATGAGATATCACTCACTCCAGTAAGAATGGCTATTACCAAAAAAAAAAGAAAAAAAAGAAAGTGGAAACAATAAATGCTGGAGAGAATGTGGAGAAAAGGGAACTCTAATTCACTGTCAGTGGGAATGCAAAGTGGTGCAACCATTCTGGAACATGGTATGAAGAACCCTCAAAGAATTGAGAATAGAAATTCCATATGATCTAGTTATTCACCTAGTGGGCATTTACCCTAAAAAAATGCAAAAACTCTTATCTCACTTATCCATAGAGATATATCCATTTTCATTGCAGCACAATTCACAATAGATAAGAGCTGGAAACTACCTAAATGCCCATCAACAGATGAGTGGATAAAGAAGATGTCATGTATATCTATATATATATCTATATATCTATATATATCTATATAATATATATGTATATACACATGTATATGTATATACTGGAATAATATGCAGTCATCAAAAAGGGAGGGATTCTGCCATTTACAACATGGATGGATTTTAAAAGAATTATATTTAGTGAGATAAACCAGAAGGGTAGACATCATATGATCACACTCATATGATATGTATAGAGATAGAAACCAAATGAATGTTATAAATTAAATAACACAAAGTGGGGAGAGAGGAAGAGAGATTAAAAAAAAATGCTACTCCAAACAACTGTGGACTCCTAGTGGTGGGAGACAAAAAGGCAAATCAGGAGGTAGCAAAGTTATGGTTAAAGGGAGGCAGAAATGGGATGAAGGGAATCAACTGTAAATGAAGGGAGAAAAAAAAGGTGGGGGAATATTGGTAAACCTACTGTGCTATATGTAAATGTTCAAATGCTATTATATATACTACAAAACAAGTTAAATTCAAAATTCAATATCCCTTCAATAATAAAAAATAATATTAAAAAAACAGTCTTGGAAAGAACAAACTTGTCAGACTCATTATTTTAAAACTAACTAAAATGATATCATAATCAACCACTGTGATATTGGAATCCAATGTGATATTATTCATAAATAAACTCAACTGTATATTGTCAACTGAATTTTGACAAGAATCAAGGTCATTTAATGTAGAAAGTTTGTTCTTTCAACAGCACTGTAGTAACTAAATAGCCACATGCAAAAGAATAAACAATATGACTTCATACCATTTACTGAAAATATTTCAAAATGGTTTAAAACTTATATGGAAGAGTTAAGACATAAAACTGCTAATATATTATCCAAAACTCTTAAAACGCTGAAAAAAATCAGCCAAGTATCCAAAGATATTTCTCCATGGTAATGTAAAAATGATCAATTAACACCTAAAAAATATTC
This sequence comes from Solenodon paradoxus, assembly GCA_004363575.1. NCBI lineage: Eukaryota > Metazoa > Chordata > Mammalia > Eulipotyphla > Solenodontidae > Solenodon > Solenodon paradoxus. The sequence continues at coordinate 17,444 of RJWH01000160.1, read as the reverse complement.
AACATTATTTATCCTTAAGGAATTGCAAATCAAAACCACTATGGTATATATCACATTTCACTGCAATTACTAAACCAAAATGTAATAACAAGTATTGGTGAAGATGTGAAGAAACATAGCTATCATATACTGATGGTAGGAATATAAAATGATACAGTCATTATGAAACAATGTCTACCAGTTCTTTAAATAGTTCAGCATAAAGTTATCACGCGACTCAGCCATTCCATTCCTAGGTATATTTTCCAGAGAAACGAAAACCTATTTCTACACAAAAAAGTTATGCAACAATGATTATAACAATATCATTTATGTTAATCAAATAGTATATGATTTCTACTTTTGTATGTCAAATTCATACGATTTTTGGATGAGATTCGTATTTAATCTTTGAGCTTTGAGTAAGTAGATTACCCTTCATACTGTGATCAACTTCATCAAATTAGTTGAAAACTTGAATAAAACAAAGATCAGCCTTGCCATGCCAGAGAGAATTATCTGGCAGTTTTCTTTTAAATTTTATCTGCACCATTGAATCTACAGAGTTCATCAACTTTCAAACTAGAACTGTAGCATAGGCTTGAAACAGTGTCCAGCTTGTCTGCTTACTGCATATTTAGACTCATCAACCTCCATAATCACACAAGCCACTTGCTCATAATGTTTATGTTTATATAAATCACCTATATACACATACATCATATTCTGGAGAATCTTGACTAATTCAAGGATGAAATAAGCCAAATGTCCATTAACTGATGAATGAGTTTAAAAGTGTGATATATTCATCTAATAGAATATTATTTGGTTATAAAAAGCAATGTTACTGGTATTTATTATGACATAGATAAATTGCAAAAGCATTTGCAGAGTGTAAGAAGCCAGTCACAAAATGCCACATGCCATATGAATACATTCATATGAAACATACAGTATAGAGAAATTTACATGGAAAATTGATTATAGCTTTGTTCATGACTAGTTGTGGGGGTTTTAGTTTCAAGGGACAATAACTAATCAGTATGGGGTTTATTTTTAAGGTTATAAAATATTCTAATATTGATTGTGGTGGTAGTTGAATTTGAATATAATAAAAAGCATTGAATTGTAATACTTTAAATAGAAAAATTATATATATAACTTAATAAAATTATTTTAAAAATCAATAAGAAAAGTTATACTGGTTTGTGAAATATGATTAAGATCTTTAAAATCAGCAATGAGGCAAAATTGTGACTACCATTGCTTTTGTAACCAGTTAAATCAAGCATTGTAAAAGGAACAGATGTTAAATGAATTATTTAAATGTTGCAATTGTTTCTTTGATTTACTTTTATGATAGTTTTTGTTAAAAGTAAAGAAATACAACTGACTTTTTATATAATTTTATATCCTACAACTTCACTGACTTTGTTTATTAGCTTTAACAATTTTGCATAGAATCTATAAAATTTTCTATTAGATCACTTCACCAGCATATAGGGATAATTTTATCATGTTCTCAACATTTTGGATTATTTTATATCTTTTATCTAATTGCTCCTATGTTACCAAAAGTTTTTGTGTATTATTTTTCACATTGACTAATAAAGATCGAGGTCTAAAAGTAAATAACAACGAAAGTTTTATCCCACAAACTTTATTCATTATTTGACTGAGGGAGGAGAACATTACTCAGGCTCTAAAACACTTAACCCCAGATAAAGGGAAAGAATGTTACATATGTTTTTAAGCAAGGGGAAAGACAAAGTGAAGGAAGATTTTTTAAGGTGTTTAAGAAAAAGAGAAGGTGTAGGTATGGTGTTTCCAGTTTCAGACATCTATAGGATTTAGGAAAAGGGCTATAGTTTCAGGAGTAGGGCTTCATACCCTTTTCAGATCTAGTTGCTATCCGCTATGAATTTTTCAGAAAAGGGAAAATTCTGATGCTCATATTCTTTTGATTATGGTCATCCATTCTTCCATTGATTCTTTCTCTAATCTATCATATAAATCTAAGCTGATCATGTGACAAATGAGCAAATATAGCTGGGAAATGGAGTTAGCTTAATTGTTTGATGGAAAGCAAACATACCTGGAAGATTGATTAAATGCTTCCTGTTAGGCAAATGTGACTGGTAGCATTGTATGAACAAGCATAGGTGATGGACTAAATATATGCCACATAACACTAGGACTTCCAGTACTATGTTGAGCAGAAGTGGTAGAGGTGAACATTGTTTCTTTACTGTTGAATTTACAGAAAGATATTTTGGTTGTCATCACTGAGTATGATGTTAGTGGTGGTATTTTCATGTATGGTCTTTATTGTGTTGAGTTATTGACCTGTCCCTCATCTGTCAATAATTTATTTTAAAATGGTTTTGAATTTTGTAAAATGATTTTTCTGCATCTATTGGAAATAATCAGGTGAATTTTACTTTTTATTCTGTCTAAGTAGTATATCAAATTAATTATTTTTTATGTTGCAGCCAATGGATAAATCCCCTTTCTTCATGGTATATGCATTTTTAAATGTACTGTTAGATGGAGGATAGTATTTTTGAGAATTTTTACTTAACTATTCAGGGATATTGACTTCAAATTTTATTTTCTTATGAACACTGTTTTGGGTTTTATAATCTTGGAAATGCTGCTCTTATTAAATGAGTTTGGTAGTGCTTCCCTTCTTTAATGTTTTGAAAGCACTTTGGAGAGATTTGACAATAATTTTTTTTTTAATGTTTGATAGAATTAACCAGTGAAGTCATCTTAACATGGACTATTCTTTGTTGGGAGGTTTTTATTCACAATCCTATCTAAAGTATAATCAAAAACAATAAATATCAATGAATAAATTTAAGTAAATAAAATTCATATGCTGAATGTTGTAAAATATTTATTAAAGAATTTTTAAAAAGACACAAGCAAATGGAAACATATCCAATATTTATGAATTTAATAGTTTTGAACTGTTATTACTTAAAGGGATCTTCAAATTCAATGCAATATTTATGGACTCATATGTATTAAAGAAATAGAAAAAAGTAAATTCTAAAATTTGTTTATAGGAAAAAAGCATGAACATTTAAATAAATTCCATGAAAACTCAAATCTATAGGCATTATACCATACGGTTTAAAATACATTGTGTAGTTACAGGAATCAAAACAGTATAATGCTGACATAAAGGCAGACATACAGAACAAAGAAAAATGAAAAGTTGGAAAGAAGCAGAAGTTGAGGTAGTTCCTGCTTTACATCAAGGTATACTACTACCTTTTTTCCATGAAAGTGAAACTGTCAAGGAGCTCCATATCGACCTCCCGGAAACTCTAGAAACAGAACTGAATTGAAGGTATCCCTGAGGAATGACATGCATCTGTCTGAAAGTAGGTCTGGATGGATGTGCTTGACAGTGGTGTTTGGACAGCAGCAGCTGTGGATGTAAGAACACCAATAGCAGAAGTCATCAGTGAGACCAAATAACTATGAACCCAGTCATGAGTCACAGGAAGGGAGGATTGAAGATTTCCAGTGCCACTTATGCTTGACCTAAGTTCTGTCCAAAGAGGAGGGATTTTGTTTGGAACCAGTGTCTCCACACTTGTTGGAAACCCAGCAGAATACAAAGGAGATTATTAAATATCTTGCCACCTCATCTTCCACTTGGGATCCTTACCAGTAGAAGGGAGTTCTATCACCTCAGCAGAAAGACTTCAGTTCTGGAGTTCCCAAAAGATGATTGACCCCAGTGATACCCACATGAACAGAACCCTTAACCAATTTAGGCTCCCAAAGCAAATACCCTGACAACCTGCATTCCTTCCTACGCACAGTAGCCATCCTCCGCTTCCCTGACTCAGCAAAAGTTTCTTACTATGGGAGACGGTAAGGATAAAAAATATAAAATAACCCAGAGAAACACCTGCCAACAAAATTTTTAAAAAGAAACAACAACAACAAAAAAACCCCAGCTCAGTTCAAAGGATTCCACAGAGAAAAAAAAAAAAAAAGAGCTCAAGATCCTTCAAAATCTGAAGGCATTATGGTATTACAAATAAACTATCAGAAATAAATTTTGAAGTTATGGAGGATTATATCATTTTAGCAAATAAAGAATCAAAAGTAGTGACTATAAAGAAACTCAGATCAAAGAAGACTTAGGAAAAGAGATCAAAGAAGTTAAAAAAAAAGCAGCATAGCAAATTGGCAAGCTTAAAAATAGAACTAATCAACAGAAGTCAGCAAATGACAGTTTGCAAGAGAAATTAACAGATTCAGGATTGAAGAATGTAATTCATGAGACCAATAATTTCAAAGAAAGCTGTGGAAGCAGAATTGACCAAATGGTGGTAAAATTAAGTGAACTGGAGGGTAGAAATGTAGAAAGAAGTTGGCGGAAGATGAAAGATAAATATTAAAAATTGTGGAAAAATACTCTGGGTGTTATCTGACTTCAGTTCTAGGAATAATGGGTATTCCAGAAGGTGAAGAAAGAGAGAATATACATGAAATGCTGAACCAAAACAAAACCCTAGGAGAAATCTGAATGCAAATAAACTGCCTGAAGATAAAACAAATTTAATGATACTCAGTGAAATCAGGAAGACAATGGAGAAAAAAAATAAACTACAACAAATAACAGAAAATTTCAATTTTAAACAGAAGTCATAGAGCTAAAGAACAAAATACTTGAGCTAAAGAACATAATAGGACTCAGCAGTAGATTGGATGAAACCTCCAATGGAGGCAGTGATTAGAAGACAGATCAGTGAAAGACCCCCAAGACAATCAAAAGGCAAAAATAATTAAAAGAAATGAGACAGCTTACAAAACTAATGGCATAACACTAAGAGGAGCAGCATTGGCATCGTAGACATCCCAAAAGGCGAAAACAGAGAAAAAAGAGGCAAAACTTTATTTAAAAAATACTAGCTAAGAATTACCCTAACCTAAGGAAAGAAATGAATCTCCAGATCCAGGAAACTAAGGGGTACCCAAACACACAAAAAGACATATTGTCATTAGAAAGACAAAAATCAAAAACAGAAAATCTTAAAATCAGGTAGAGAAAAGTAAGTTATGTATATGAGAAGCAAAAAAAAAAAAAAAAAAAAAAAAAAAAAAAAAAAAAAAAAAAAAAAAAAAAAAAAAAAAGAAAAAAAGAAAAAA
>RJWH01000160.1:0-12190 GCA_004363575.1 Solenodon paradoxus | reverse complement strand
AATCATCACAACAAAAGAAGCCTCACAAGAAAAACAAAAGGATTATCTGTAAAATGAAAGAAAACTCATGAGAAGAAACAAGATATCCAAAGTATGAAATGTGGCAAGAGTAAAGTAAAATGCAAACTGTTAGAATGAGCTCAAGACTAACTTGTATTCTACTTAAAAAGATTATAGTCATAGAAACCAATATGTAAATGATAGTCATCTCAACCATAAATCCATAAGTAAAACAAAGAAAAGGAAAAGAGAAATCAAGCACAACATTATTTTTTATAGCATGGGAGAACAGAGTAAGAGAACAAAGATACAGTCTGCAAAAACAACTAGAAAACAAATTGTAAAATAGCAATGAGGCATTATATATCAATTATCTCCTTAAGTTGAAAAAAAAGAACTAACCAATCAAAAGATATAGACTTGCAGACTACAAAGCATCATAAGAAACTACTGTGAATAGTTATACACAATAAATTGGTCAATCTAGAGGGCTTAGACAAATTCTTAGAGAAATACAGACTACCAAAAGTGAATCAGTAAAAAATAGAAAACCTGAGCACGTGTATTACAAGTAAAGATATTGAAAAATGATATAAAGTCTTCTCAAAAATATACTAGGAGTAGATAATTTCATAGTGAGTTTTACAAACCTTCAGAGAAGAATACATGCTCTCCCTAAACCCTTGCAAAAATTGAAAAACAGAATACACTTTCAAGATTTTCTATTCAGTTTATATTCCACTGATATCAAAAGCAGACAAGGTCACAAACAAAAAATACTGACCAATGTATTTGATGAATAGAGATGCAAAAAATCCTCAATAAAATGTAAACCTATTAAATCCAACAATATATCCAAAGGATCATCCATCATGACCAAGTGGGATTTATCTCAGGGAAGCAACTAGGGTTCAACAAGCATGAGTCATTCATTGAAAAGTAATACATCAACATAAGAAATGAAAGAAATTAGAAATTATAAGGTCATATCAGCAGATGCAGAGGAAGAATTTGATAATATTTAATACTAATTTATGATAAGAAAAACTTCAGAAAATGAAGATAAATGGATTTACCACTAGATAACAAGGCCATATATGATAAATCCACATCCAACATCATATTAAATGGTGAAAAACTGAAAGTGCTTCCTGTAAGATAAAGAAAAAGGTAAGTGTACCAATCTCATCACTGCTATTCAACATCGTAGTGGAGATTTTAGAGTAAACAATATAAATTAAATGTAATCTAAATTAGAAAATAATACATGAATTTATCATTTTTCAGATGATATAATAATATATACAGATAATTCCAAAGACTCCACCATAAAAACTATTAGAACTAATAAATTCATAAAGTTGGAAGCTACCAAATATACAAAAATATTATGCATTTTATAAACAGTTAATGGGTTAGGAGAGATATCTCATCTATAATAATAACAAAAATAAATAAATACCTTGAATTATACTTAAAAAAAGAAGTAAAAGACCTATACATTCAAACTAAAAAGTTTTTGTGAAAATAAATCAAGGAAAATGCAGAGATGGAAAGACATTGCGTCCAGGGTGGGGAAATATTAACAGTGTTAAAATGGCCATCTTACCTAAAGGAACATACAGGTTTAACATAATTGTCAATATATATCACATTGGCATTTTTCAAGGAAATATAATAAATAATTTTCAAAAAGTGTATGGAATTGCCAAAGACCCCAAATAGAACAATTATGAGAAAAACAATATGAAATTAGAGGTATCACACTCACAGATATTGAATAATGTTGCAGAGTAATAGAGATCAAAACTATATAATGCTAGAATAAAAACAAATGCACATATCAATGGACTAGAATTGAATCAAAAGACATAGACTCACAAAATACATTGCTTGTCAATTTACAGCAAGGAAGTCAGAAAATATGATGCAGAAAGGAAAGACTTCAATGACTGGTGTTGCAAAACCAGACAGACAAATGAAAAATTGTCAATCTATGTAAATCTCAAGCATTATGCACACAAATCAATTCACAATATATTACAGACTTGGATATAAGACCAATATCTTTAAAACACATAAAATAAAACATAGGCAATGTATTTAATGACATCAGCCTTGGTTAGTTCTTTGGTGATTCTACTCTTGCATCAAGGAAACAAAAAACAAAAATAAAAATGGAACTACATAAAACTTATAAGGTCCTATACAGTGAAAGAAACGATCATCCAAGTAAAATACATCTTACTAAATGGGAGAAAATATTTGACACATCATGTATCTGACAAGGTGTTAATATCTAAAATATATACGGACTCTTATTTAAAGCAACAGAAAACAACCCAAACAAAAAATGGGCAGAGGTAGGAAAAAATGTTTCTCCAGAGAAGACAAGAATATGACCCACGAACACATGAAAATAATCTAATTTTTATGTTGTTATCATAAATATGGAAATAAAATCAGAGATATCACCTCACACCTGTGAAAAAAAATTACCAAAGACTGGCAAAAAAACAAAAGAAAAAAAGAACGTTTGTACACTGCCATGGGAGTATAAATTGGTGCAATCATTATGTAAGTTAGTATTGTTTCCTCCCTATATGTGGTTATTAACTAAGGGAAAAACAAACAAACAAATTCAAAAATGCTAATGCAAAGAGATATATGAGCCACCATATTTATTGTAGAATTATTTATAGTAGCCATAAATGGGAAACAAACCCAGTGCTCATCAACAGGTGAATGAGTAAACGACATACATATATGTGTGTGTGTGTATACAAATGAACACTTCAAAGTCTTAAAAAAGTGATACGATTCTAACATTTATCAGAGCTAGGATAAAAATAGAAGGAAGTTAAATAAGTCAGAAAGAAAAGGTAAATACCGATGATCTCACTTTAAGTGAAATATAAAGAAACCAAGCAAACAAAACAAAACAATCTTTGGACTATGAAAATAGAACAAAATTTGCCAAAGGGTAAGGTGTGATAGATGGAGTGTTCAATAGACAGTGGTGGAAGATTATCTATACCTTTGTGGTGTCCATGTGGTGTCATGTTTGATGAATAGTGAACTTGCACATCTAAATATATTTGGCGAATCAAATTTGTCATTAAAATAAAATAATATTAAAGGGAAAAAAGCAGGTAATAAATAAAATTATTCCCATCAGAATATAATCAGATGTTTTAGCAGAAATTTTACAGACCAGGATAGAATGATACAATATATTAAAAATACTCCAGGATAAAAACTGTCAGGGAAGAATACCATATCCTACAAAACTTTACTCATATATGAAAAAGAAAGTTTTCCCTGATAAACAAAATTTGAAGAAATTTGCTACCACAATAGCTCTCTTGCAAGAAATGTTGAGATATTCTCTTCTAACTAGATTTTTAAGTAAATTTAAAAAGTTCTGACAAAAACGTAAGTCAAAATGGTAGTAGCAGTTGTCAAATATTAATAATCACCCTGAATGAAAATGATATAAATTCACAATTAATAGTCATAGTGATTGAATGAATTAAGTTAAAAAAAATAAATGTTGTTTGTAAGAGAATCTTTTAAGATAGATACAAACATTAGTTTAAAGTGAAGGGATGGAAAATGGTATTCCATGCCAATGTTAAATCTAAGAAGCAGCAATCATATTATTTATATTATACAAAATAGACTTCCAGTCAAGAAAGTTATGGTGTATATAGATTTATATTATTTATTGATAAAGGGATTGATACAATGGGAATACATCACACACACCACACACATACACACACACACACACTCCATATACTAGAGGTCAAATATTAGCAGACCTAGAGAGAGCTATTAATACCAACACAAAAATAGGCTACCATAACTCCCTACTCACTGTAAAGGATGGATCATCGAGACAGAAAAATAACAAAGAAACAAGAGCCTTAAGTGAAAATTAGATAAAATGGAGGATCATGCACCCTGACTGCAAACAATAATATAAAGCAATATTAATCAAATAAGCATGGCGTTGGAATAAAAACATACCTGGAGATCAATAGAAAATAATTGAGAGCCCAGAAAGTAACCAACAAATAAATGTACAATTAATTTACAACAAAGGAACCATAGTCATACAATGAGCAAGAATAATGTCCACAATAAATATTGAGAAATTGGACAGCCACATGCAGAAGCTTGAAATTGTATCAGTACCTAACATCATACAAATATATTATTCAAAATGTATTAAAGATTTATATATAAGATCTCAAAATATATAATTCTTAAAAGAAAACATAGCAAAATTTTCCTTGACATTGACCTAAGAGAGCTCTGTTGGAAATAAACTCCTATAAAGTCAAGGGGAATAAAAGTAAACATAACATAACAAATGAGAAAGTTTTTTCTTTATATATTTTTCTTCTAAGAAGTTTCTGCACAGCTTAAGAAACAGTCATCAAAACAAAACACATCCTACTGAGTGGGAGAATATAGCACATCACACATCTGACATATCTAACAAGGATTTAATATCCATAATATATTAAAAAAAGCATATAAGATTTAACAACAGAAAAAAACAGATAACCCTATTACAAAATGGACAGAACATCTTAGTATGCATTTCTCCAAAGAAGAAATACAGATAGCCAAGAATTTACATGAAGAGATGTTCATCATCTCTTGCTAATAGGGAAATGCCAACAATGTTTTATAACCTCACACATGTATGAATGTCTGCTATCCAATTCCTGGAAATGAAAAGTGTTGGCAAGTCTTCAGAGAAAAAGGAACTCTTCTACACTTTGCGGGGAGTTGAAAAACCATGCAACCATTTTGGAAAGCAGAATGGATATTCCTCAAAATATTAAGAATGCAAATTCCATATGATCTAGTTATTTCCCTCCTGGGTATTTAACTTAAAAATACAACTCTAATTCTTAGAGATATATTTGCCCTTATTTTTGCAGGAGTATTTACAATAGCACAGAGCTGAAAACAACCCAAATGCCCATGAACAGACACATGGGTAAAGAAGATGTGGTACATATGCACAATATAATACAAAAGATGAAATCCTACCATTTTCAGTAGCATTTGTGGACCTATAGGGTATTATGCTTAGTGATATAAGCCAGAGGGAGAAAGACAGATGTTGTGTGCCACTTATGCATGGCATCTAGATAAACCAAGCAAACAACTGTACTAAATCAAACAAAAATGGATTTAGTCAATAAAAACATATGCGTGATTGTTAGAATAAGGCCAAGCAATATAGATAGAGGGAATCAGTTGTACAGTGAAGAAAGAACTGAAATGTTGGTGAGTTTAACTTATACAGTTGTGGAGTTACTATCATGCATCACTTAAATTTCTATAAAGTTATGATGCATTGTTTTATCAGTAAAATTAACTTAAATTAAAAGATTAATTGATCCTAATGAAGCAAAATCCTTGAAATATATATACACACACTGTATATATACACATCTATATGATTAATTGATATTTTTGCTAAGATTTCAAGAGCACATGGTGGATCAATGATAGTCTCTTCAACAAATAGTGTTGGGAAATCTGTGCATTGATATGCAAAAATCAAACAAATTTTAATCCATTTTTACACTAAAAAGTCAACAAAACTAGATCAAGGACTTAAGACTAAAAGTGTAAATATCAAATAAAAACATGAGAAATCTTATGACATTGAATTTCTCAAAGATTTCTTGGTTTTGAAACCAAAAGCACGAGTGACAAAAATAAAAATGAATAATCATTACCACTTGCAATTAAAATCCTACACATCAAAGAAATAATCAAGAGAAGGAAACAGCAACCTATAGAATGAGAGAAAATATATGCAAACTATCTATATGATAAGGAGTTTATCTTGATTATATATAAAATTTTTCTTCAATTAAATAACATAAAAAGTTAATAACTGATTTAAAAGTGAGTTTAGGACTTGAATAGATAATTCTCCAAAAAAGTTATACCAGACTAACAGAAAGACTAACATGTATGTAAAAAACAAGCAACCTTAATCATCAATGAAATGTAAATCAACACTGTAATGATATATCACCCAATACTTGTCAGGTTGGTTGTAATCATCAATTTTATTAAAAATAGATAAATAATTATCTTAATGATAATAGAGAGGACTTTTTTTCATGTGTCTGCTACCCACCTATGTGTCTTTACAGGTGTTTATTAAGATAATCTGCCTATATTTTTAAATTTGAGTATTAGGGTGTTTGTTTATTGAGTTAATGAGTTTTTGGATCTTAACCCTTTGTTAGATGTATGATGGCAAATATCTTCTCCCATTCAACAGAGGGTCTTTTTGTTTTGATGAGTTTCCTTCACTGTGCAGTAGATTTCTAGTTTGAGATTGTGTTCCAAAAACATCTCTTAGGTCAATTTACTGCAGTGTTTACCTATCTTTCTTCTATGTACTGTATTGTTCCATGATTTACCACCTTATACCAGTGAGGTCGGTTATAATCAAGTACAAGAGAGGATGTGGAAAAAAAAAAGGGAACTCTTGTACATTGTTGGCGGGAATGTAAGAGGACATAACCATTATGGAAAGTCATTTGACGATTCCCCAAAAATATTGGGAATGGAAATTCCCAATGACCCATTTGTTCCTCTACAGGGCATTTACCCTATAAATACAACAATGCTTTTTTGTAGATATATATATTCCCACATTTATTGCAGTGCTATTTGCAAAAACCAAGAGCTATAAATAGCCAAAATTCCCATTGGCAGATGAGTGGATAAAGAAGATTGTGGTATATATGCACAATAAAACACCATGCAGCTATCAAAAAGGTGAAAACCTGCCATTTGCAGCAATATGGCTGGAACTGGAGGGAATTACAATATGTGAGATAAGCCAAAAGAAGGAAGACCAGCATCATATGATATCACTTATAGTGGAGTATGGAGACAGTAATGAAATGAATAAACAGAATTAAACAAAAATAAACTTAAAATGAAAAGCAAACTAAGTCAATAAATAACACACTTATAGCCAAAAAAAATTAAAAAAGCAAATCAAAGGTTGTGAGAAGTGAAGACATAGGTTGCAGGGGGAAAGGAATGACGGGCATTAATTATGTGGTGAAGGAAAAACTAAAATTGTGGTGACTTGCTACATGTATACAAATGTTGATCTGCTATGGTGTAAACCTTAAAACTATTTATTGTTATAACACATTATCCCTTAAATAAAATAAATATTCTTAAAACTATCTTTATTTTCTGATATATGATTTGAATATAAAATACAAAGAATCAGCTAAAAGAACTAATAAATAAATTCAATAATGCTTAGCATACAAGGTCAATTTATAAAAATAAATTGCATTTCTCTAAAAGTCCAATGACTTATCTAAATACAACATTAAGAAAATAGTTATATTTATAATATCTTAAAACTAATAAAGATAATTGCAAATAACCTTAAATAAAAAGCTAAATTTATACTCTAAAGCTAAAATATATGCTGAAATAAATGAAAGAAATTCAAAATAAATGCAATGGCATCCCATATTCTGAGATTGGAAGATTTAATAATATTTAGATAACAAGATTCCCCCAAATAGATCTACAGATTCAATGCAACATATACAAACCTCAAATTAATTTTGTGCAGGAAGTAGCAGACTGATCATTAAATTGTAATTAATATGGAAACATTTGGGACCTAGAATAGCAAAAACAATGCTGATAATTAAAAAACTGAATATTCGTACTATCTGTTTTTAAAATTTACAATAATGTTATAAGTAATTTAATATGGCACTAGAATAATGATAGCCTTACAGATAATGAAACAGATTTAAGGATCCACAGATATTCATCTTTCTAGTCAACTTACTTTTTACATTTTAATCTAGATAATGAAATGAATATAAATTGGAAATCTTTTCAATATGCTGCTGGGACAACTAGATATCTGCATGCAAAATAATCAAGTTGAACGTTTTCCTTATATTATATATAATAAAAGATAAGAGAAACATTTTAAAAAGCTCCTAATGGACCAAATAAATATAAGAACTAAAACTCTCATATTCTTATTAGAAAACCTGAGGGTAAATATTCATGACCTTGAAGTAGGCAATAATTTCATAACTATAGCAACAAAAGCCTAAGTACAAAAGTGAAAATGTAGATACATTTAATGAAAATTGAAAATGTTTGTCATTAAGAAACCATAAAAATTAAAAATAGAGTAAGAATAATTAGTTGCAATTCACATCTGATGAAACACTGGAACTACAATATAAACAGTGCTTTTTTAATGAAATAATTATGTAGAAAATTATTAAAATTGTTTTAAAAAGTTGAATAAAATTTTCTAAATAATATGTTCAAATGCTCAATAAGAACAAGGAATTTACTCAAGGGCATTGATAATTAAATAATTGCAATTGAACCACAATGTGATACTCCTTCATGCTACTTAACCCAATTTGTTAAAGCAGCATCCCAAAATATAAACAGTCCAGTTATCTACCAACTGACAGAAAAATTAATGTGGTATATCAATACAAAAATATCAGTAATAAAGATGAAGTGCCAATGAATGCTACAATGTGAAAGAACTTTGAAAACAGTATACTAAGTAGAAGACTCTAGTCACAATAAACCATGTATCATGTCTTATTTTATGTAAAATATCCAGGATATGAAAATCTAGACACATAAAATGGGTTAGTGTTTACCTAGGATTGGAGGCGTTGGGGAAAAACTAAAGAGAGGTGATTGCTAGAGTGCTTAACTTTTCTTTATGAACTTGCACTGATAAAATAAATGTTTGATAATTTATCATGATGAAGGTTATAACTCTCAATGTATATACATATATAAAACATTGAATTATGTGCTGTAGGTAGATGGATTGAGTAGTGGCATATAAATCATATCTCAATAAAATTATTACTAAAGGAAGATATAAATAAACATAGATTTAGTCAAGGTGTGGAGGAAGGGAAGGAAATAATATACTTCTGTAATACAAATGACTAAAAGAAGATTTTCAATATTGCAGATGGGAAGACGTCTACATATCACTATGACCTAATCTTGCCTGGTCTGTTTAGCCTCATCAATTTTCACAATCCTGCCTGCTCCATTTTTACACCTGACCCTTTTATGGCAAATAATTATTTTGTTTCTTCTTGAAATGGCCTTCTCCCTTAATCTGTGGTGGTCACAACAATACTCCTTCAAAATCATGCATTCCTATAAAAATAGTTACAAGTTTAAGTGACTCCTTGTATGCTGCCATTTCACCTACTTTCCTCATATAATACACTCTGCTTAACATTGTCTCGTACTGCTTGATTTTTTTTCTCAAACTATTTAATACCAAGAAAAATACTATCTTTTATCTTTTTGTTCATAGGTCTGATGGATAACACTCAGTGTTGTATGGTTAAATAAGAGATTACTTTTATATGCTTAATAGCATTGATCTTGCTAACTGAATCAAATAATTTTAAGGGAAGCCTGTATGCATACATTATTTAGCATTTATTAGCATTGCCTCAAAACTATGGTGATTTCAGTTCAATTCAATATAGTTTTTCAAGAGTCAGTCACTAAAGGATGCAAAGCAGTACAAAAATCTGGTATTTTGAGATATTATAATGCAATAGTCTTGAAGTACTTGGATGGTTTTAAGACCTGCACACTCATAAAGCCTTTTTATTTAAATGGTTCCTTAAATTGACACTTCCTTTCTGAAAAGACCATCTGAAGATAATAGTTTTTGCTAATTAGGCATAATAGATGTGGATCTAAAGTTACAAATATATATAAATTTTGTAAAACATATTATTTTAATTTTAATAGATACTGATTTAGAGTAATCCTATTTTGACCCCATGCTATGTAGTAATAAAAAATATACTACTTTTAAATATGTGATTTCTTAAACACATTTCAACTATTTTGAAACACTAAGCATTTTTCTGACTCCCACGGTAGGAAAGGAAGGAAACCCAAAAGAAACCAATCTAACATTAAGGACTCTATAGACATGATAAATATTGCGTAAATTCTTTTTTTTAATTAAAATTATTGAAGGAGCATCATATAATACCGTTGTACAGGTTTAAGGTGTACATTATAAATCAATATCTACATATAATACATTGTTTACATTCACCAGTCTACTTCTTCCTTTACCAAATCATTGATACCTTTTTTACAGTTTGCTCTATCCCTCCCACTTCCCTTATTATATCTATTAACTTGATTTGATTAACTAAAAGTCTATGTTTGCTTGATTATTTCATTTATTTGCTTATTTTCTCTGTATATAACAATAAGTGAAACCACATATTTGTCTTTCTCATTCTGGCTTATGTTACTAAGCATAACTCTCTCTGTGTCCATCCACATTGTTGCAAATGACAGGATTTCATCTTTATAGCTGAGTCGTATTCCATTGTATACGTATACCACATATTTTTTCATCTACTCATTTGTTGATAGACACATAGGTTATTTTCAGATCATGGCTATTGCAAACAAAGCTATAATGAACATTGAGATGTATATATCCCTTTTAATTATTGTTGTTTTTTTAGTGTGAATATCCAGAAGTGTGATAACTAGACTAAATGTTTATTATTTTTTAAATTTAATATTTACGAGCTAACTTTGATTTGTAAAGTAATATGAGCTCATAAGGTACAGGTTCACCATTCACCAAATACATGACACCACACCCTGATTACCACCAAATTTCCAAAAGTCCTCCGTAACTACCCTTAGACCCTACCACCACTTGCCCTTACCTACTAGCCCCTGCTGGTAGTAACCTCAGTTAATGATAAATACCCAAGGGTTGGTTTTTGCTTTGTCTGCTAATTTTCTTCTTTATATTCAACATCCATGAGAAAATTAAGGATTTGTCTTTCTCCTTCTGAATTACTTCACATAGCATAACCTCCTATAGTTCCACCCATGTTGTATATTAAAGAATTTCATCTTTTTAATGCCATGAAGTATTCATTGTGTATATATGCCACATCCTCTTTATCCATTCATCTGACAATGAAAGCTTGGATACTTTCTAAATCTTGGATATGATAAATAATGCTGCAATAAACATGAGTGTGAATGTATCCCTGTAAATTTTTTGTTTTTGTGATTTTTTTAATAAATACCGAGTAGGTTTGATGGAATCATATGGGATTTCCATTTTCAATTTTTTTAAGCAATCTCCATACTTCTTTTCATAAAGACTGTACCAATTTATACTCCCACCAACAATATT
Source organism: Solenodon paradoxus (assembly GCA_004363575.1). Lineage (NCBI taxonomy): Eukaryota > Metazoa > Chordata > Mammalia > Eulipotyphla > Solenodontidae > Solenodon > Solenodon paradoxus. The sequence goes on along the minus strand of RJWH01000160.1, from coordinate 897 downwards.
CTGAATAATTGAAGTGTAAATGTATAAAACTCTCCACATCTTCACTATCATTTGTCATTTCCAGAAAACTGAATAATGGCGAATTTCACAGATGTAAGATGCTTTCTCAGTATTGTTTGATTTGCATTTCCTGATTATATTTATCTTTTATTCTTAAATTTTTGAAGAATATCCATTCTGTTTTCCACTGTTTGCACCAATTTACACTGTCACTAACAGTATATGAGGCTTCCCTTTTCTCTGCATCCTCACCAACTCTTGTTATTTTCTGTCTTTTGGATAACAGACTTTCTTACAGGTGTGAAGTGATATTTCATCATTGTTTGATTTGCATTTCCTTAACAACAAGAGAGTTGGAACATCTGTTTATGTATGTGTTGCCCATATTTATAATCAATTCTACTGCTTATTCTATGTCAGCTTCTCCAGTGATATAAAAAGATAATTGATGCTCAGATCAATGACATGAAATCTTCTATTATTGTCAGTTTTCAAAGAAAGTATGTCATTTTGCTAAGCATCTCTATTAAATGTAGGCAAAAGAGAAATCCGGTAAATTAATTGAATTTTGAGTAAATGAGATAAATGAAAAAAAATTAGGTGATCATATTTCAATGAATCAGAATATTCTCTGACTTAGAAATATATTCCTGTTGTGCTTTCTAGATACTGAAGAGTTAACAGTGTTATATGTATCTTGTTGGGGACTTGGGCCAGGCCACAAAGCCAGGCTGATGCAATCCAACAGAAAATTACACTCAGAGGTACCTCAGCCACTGCCCTGTTTGCCTAACGGTCGCCTCCCTATTTCATAAACAAAGCACAAACATTAGCAACCAAGAATATTAGCAACCAATCAATTAGCAACCAGTCAGAGCCTTGATCACGTGCACTAGC